>PVKC010025248.1:0-16583 GCA_004027635.1 Crocidura indochinensis
GTAGAAAATAAATAGGAAGAGAGAAGTAAAAAAAAGCAAGTACATTTCTGAATTCCAAAACCACAGGAAATGAATTTTTAGTTATCTCTGCTTCCTTTGGTTTTCATCCAAATATGTTTTAGCTGGATCTCCTCCTCTGGGCAGAAAACTCTCCCAAGGTACCAACATGTATCAAGTTGAATAAAACTCTATTTTCTATTCATTCTTTGCTCCAATATCCTCTGCAGTGAGATGAAATAACTTACGCATCATGGAGAAAATTCTGATATTGCTATTTCTAGAATGAAACTTTTTAAATACATTGTTTCCTCTCTATGTTTTCATGGTATGTGATTCTGAAATTTATCTCTCCTGAGAAAGCCAGGGAATTAATTTAAAATTTTCTTCCTTTTTTATATTGTTAAGGACCAAACCTAGCAATGTTGGGTATGTGGAGGGTATGTGGAGGTATGAGATGTGAAGGATCACACTCATGCAAGGTAAGGACTGCAACACTTGAGCCACATCCCCATCTTCCCAGTTATATTTTAGTGCAACCACTATTAACTTTTTAGAAGGAAAAAGCAAACCTTCCATTTTAGTGTGGCATTGCCTGAGGTAGTTTGTCATATATTTATTAAACACAATGCAATGTAGTGATCCTTGATTATTTTTGCTGCTTAAATTCCCAGTGGGTCACAAAGTAGAAGAAAACATGTATATTTTTTATGAAAACAACACAGGAATTGAATATAATAAGTTTATTCCTAATTAAAAAACAGTTAATTTTGAGGTTAATGCTTACACAACTCTGACATAAAACAATAGTATTACTTAAGAAAGCAAGGAGCTTTGTAGAAATCTAGTATCCACATCTATATCCAATACGCATCTCAGAGACATATAAGAAAACACTCAATTGCATCCCCATGCTATAATCTTCAAAAATGTTTTCAAATTTCAAGTAAATAAGACAGGTAGCCTAAATATTTAAAAATCAGAATAATTTTTAATTCTAAATTTTGGTAGATAATGTTAGTAATTATTCTATTCAATTTCTTAAATATTAAAAATGCCTTGATAATTTTATTTAATTTCTTTTCAAAACACATTAGTCATGACAGTTTTTCTGATGAAAAGGTAGAGGCTGGTTAGAACTAAACTACATTGTACAATAGAAGAAATACTGACTCCAGAGATCCTCTGCTCATTATCCTAAAAGCACTGATTTCCAAATAATTTCCTTTTCTCTAAAAGTAAATGATCCTTAAATACAACTCTTTTGAACTGCAGAAGAAACAGCAAGCTTTTTATTATTATTCCAGAAAACCAAATAAGAACCAGTTAAGGAGACAATCAGACAATCTAAACCATCTCCTCAAACACTTGGGATCAATGAACTACATTTCAATCACTGATTTGCTGGTAAATCATAAATCTATGAAAATTAGTCAAATATTAAATTTAGAGACATTTTTTAAAATAATGCAGTGTATATTTTTGATTTTTGGGTCACACCCAGTGACGCTCAGGGGTTACTCCTGGCTATTCGCTCAGAAGTCGCTCCTGGCAGGCACGGGGGACCATGTGGGGAACCGGGGGATCGAACTGTGGTCCATCCTAGGTTAGCACAAGGCAAGGCAGGCACCTTACCTTTAGCGCCACCGTCCGGCCCCTGTAGTGTATATTTTAAAAACCATATGTGACCTTGTTCTAAATCAGTGAAGTTTGTTTTGTGAATGGCAGTGGTATCATTAAGAATAAGAAGTAAATTACAGAGGGGTCATCAAGAAGGTCATTATCTTCATTCTTGAATCTAATTCCAGTCAACTCTCAGGATTCCTATCCCTGTTTTCAATTTCCCGTATAAAATGAAAGTTTCTCTAAATGGAAGAAGTAGGAAATGATGATCTTCTAGACCAACCCCTCAATTCTTTCTCTGGTTTAGATAATACTTTCCCCAGACTCTCTCATCCTCAACATGCATACTGTATGACTGCCCACATATAAATTTTATATGTTTAATATTTTGTGATCTAACTCAACTTTCCAAACTGAGTATTAAGAAATGGCTCAATGGGATTCAATTATTTTTAATCAGGGCAACCTTATTAACAGAATGATTCCTTTACAGTAATAAATATTTATGCATTTACTTGAATGCCAAAAGACCAATCTATAGATAAATTTCTTGACTCCTGCAGGAGATAGACACATAATTATATTGGAGATCAGTAGAGGTCTAAAAGGAAGAAATCATGAAACATTAAAATAGTATCATGGCTTATTTCCTATGATCCCTCTGTTTGCATATGCCTGCCTTTTAGCAACCCAACTGAATTGAATTGAACCTCCTCACCTTCATTATTATGTTTCCAGGCTTAGTTGTCTTTTCACATTAACTATTTCCTACCAGCCACTCACCACACCTAGCCTTGTTCTTTGGCTTTGATCTGCATAGTCTTTTTTGTATATAGCATCATGAAGGCTTCCAGCTTGATAAGTCTTTTTAACATTCCTTGGAAAATGGCAGTAACCAGACCATGTAATTGATTGATGCAACAAAGCTTAAGGCAAAAGAAGGGACTTTAAATAGTAGACTACTGATGAGTGTTGGAAAGTTTAAAAACAGAGTTGTCAGGAACAGTTACCTCAAATGAGGATAAAGATGTGACTTCACTTTCAAATTTGCTCCCACTCTAAGCTATTTGTGCCTATTATTTAGTAATTTGTTAAGGTTTTTAAATACAAGACTTCTTGGAGGAAATATTTATTTCTCTGCTTACCTTTGGAGAAGCAAAGAATCTACCATTACCAGTAACCTATTGTTGATAAAAGTTTATATTAAAATTTCCTATACACTGGAAATCTGTTGCCTAAAAGAATAAGACACTGTTACAAATATGTCTTTATTTGACTAGTCACTATGACCCCTTGGATAATTGTAAGAAATAGGAAGAGACTCAGTATATGAGGATAGATTTGATGAAACTGGAATTGAAAAGATCCTGGGAGAGTTGGTGTTCAAAAGCTCTAGTATAAAAAGGCCTGGAAGTACACTAACCCAAGAAAGATGGTGTAAAATCACCCCATACACTTTATCTCCAAACTCAGGAGAACAAGTCTTAATCAGGGTCGCACAAGAAACAATCCAGAGCAGGCTGAGGGTGAAATATGGCAGTCTTCTACCTAGTATGGACATCTCTGCCTGCCAGAACTACCATTTTTATTGAGTACAGAGATAGCCGCTGGGTGGGGCAGTAAACCCACCCAGGTTTAAAAATAAGACAATCCTTGTTTTGGGTGAAACCAAGTTGTAAACCAACACATACAAAGAAACCAGGGATAAACTGTTTTAGGTAAAATAAGGTATAACTCAACAGGATAGAATTTGGGCCATAAAATAATTTGAGATTCAGTGTCTACTGAACAGATTCTGGTCATTTTACATAGAGGCCTGGAATAATGTCACCTAATATAGTAATCATTACTATGAGTTTGCTCACAAGTAGTTCTCAGCTAAAAACCATGAAAATCTTGGGGACTTAGGGTTTAAGGTACTGATTTTGCAGTTATATCTAGTTCTATTCTTTACATCACATATCCATCTCCTGAGCATAAAGCTAGGACTAAATGTTGTGTGGCCTAACATACCTCCCCAGCCTAAAAATCACTATAGGTTCTTCTCTATTGCTTCTTTCTTCCCTTTTACCTTCCATGCTAAGATATAATAAAAATTGTCCTTCTCTAATATACTCTTTGAAAAATGAATATCAGCGCCATTGTTCATTTTACTCATATTTACCTAGTTTTCAAGTCTTAATTATAAATGCTTAATGTCCACCCATCATTCTTCCTATTTATATGCTGCTTAGATTTCAAGATCAAATCAGTTGCAGGATACTTTAACCTATGATAAACACTTGCATATGAATGATCAATTTGTTTACTGCTGCAAATTTAATTTTAGCTTTTATGGTAATGTCAGCAATTAGCTATATGAAGTAGTATTAAGGATAAAGAATTTGTTACAAATATTTCCTGAAGGATAAAAGCTCACATGTGAAAATAGATTCTCCAAGCTAAAAGTTACTTCAGGAAGATTCTGGTGATTGGGTGTCTGTAGAAACTCCTTGTACACACACACACACACACACACACACACACACACACACACACACACACACACACACGTGCATGCACTAGCAATGCTTTGGCATCATTCTAAATGTGAAAGAATAAAATTAAGAAAGGAAATATATACAAATTTAATTTTCACACTTCAGTAGAAAATCTAACTTCAAAAGTCAAGAGAGGATTGAATTTAGGGGACATTTTTGACAAGAATAAGCCTTCAGAACTGAAATTCTTCAACAGACTTACCAATTACAATTTACAATGAGCTTCTTGGGTGTGAACTGTGACTTCCTCCCTGAATTTTCTTTATATTTTTCTTTTTGTTTTTTTTTTTTTTTTGGAAGGAAGGAAGGAAGGTAAGGAGGGAGGGAGGGAGAGGGAAGGAGGGAAGGAAGAAGGGAGTGAAGGAGAGAGGAAAGGAGGGAGGGAAGGAAGGGGTCCCTGAATTTTCTTTCTTACTGACATGGAACTCATTCACATGCCCTCTGCATCACCTCAGGTAAAACAATAAATTTTGTGCATATTCTCGGCTTTGAATGAATTCAACCATGGCTTCATTCATAGGGAAGCTCCGGTGACTTTATGTTCTCTTTGAATAATTTTAAATGATCAACTTGGGTCTTTTCATTGTGAACTTTCTTAAGAGTGATATACTTAACCATCAATCAGTGAGCAATGCTAGTTTTAGAGAGAAAATGTCATGAGAATCTCACATATTTACTTAGCAGCCAGCTGACAGGCTTAGCAATTTCATCAGTATTTACTGTACCTTCTTCTGCAAGCAACAAAATAAATTTGTTTTCTTCTCGTTTGGCATAATTTACCTTTATAAAACTGCAGTCTTATGAATTATCACAGAACAGTTTATGGCAAGATTACAGAGAAAAGCAAACTGTTCCTTTCTTAGGCATATTTGATCTCACAGACGGGGATAGAGCAGTGAAGTGCAGATATTTAAGAGGGGATTATACAGGAGACATTCAAATTCATGTCATGTCCTAAATTGTCAGGTGTGAAACCAAAAACATCAACCTGTTATGTGACTTCAAAACATGATCCAAACAAGAATGAAAACAGCATAAAAAATCCATGGACAGCAAGTTAGAAATCTGCATAGCAGGTCCATGTATTCTGGAGAGAGGCTGTCAATCTCTAGGCAGCTGCAGACCAATTAGAACAGAAAAGTCTTCCTCAGACTAAAATGATGGACATTTAATGTGCCAGTAATACTCTTTGTGTGGATAACACACTTCTGTTATACTTGGTTACATGATCCAGGTAGATCACATGTTAAGAAGCAAGAATTTTTTTTTAGAACTTAAGGGAAAGTTCTCCAGACCAGTCTGAAGACCAGGTCTGACATTATGGATCCAGGTATCATTAGAAAGCTCTACAACTTCAGTGGAGTTTTCAATTACATGATTTGTAAGATATTGTGTCTATATCCACGTGTGCATATACATATATATCTACATATATATGTATATATACATACATGTTTGTGCCACACATAACAGTGCACAGAAGTTACTTTGGGCTCTGGGTTTGGAGACTGCTCCCAGCAATGCTGAGGCATGTGAATTTTAGCATGCAACTTGTGAAGCATACTTCAATTTCATGAACTCTCTCCAGGCCTGTATCTTTATTCAAAGACAATCCTTGATTATTAACTAAGGAAACAGCCTGAACACAGCAAACTCACAATAAAGCAACCATAACATTTACCACTATCTTTTTTCTGGATATATGTAAGGTTTCTTTCCACTGAGTTAATAATACGCTATTCACTGATATGCTTGTGGTTTTTGGCTTTATATAGAAAAGAAATGATATCTTATGCTTTGTGTGTTTTCTAACTATTTTTTGTTAAAAGGTCTAGAGTGCAGTACTGTCACTCATTTAGAAGAAGTCTTAGTAATCACATTGTGATAACCTTGGCAAATAGTCTAAACTTATAGAAAAGAATTTGACAATAAATAAATAAATAATAATAACAATAACAATAAAAAATAAATAAATCCTAAACCAAGGTCCAAAATAGAAATTCTACAAATATTTGCCTCTTCATTACAGATATTAGCTATGAAACTACATTAGAAAATATTTATGTAGAAACAGTGAGCAGAGGTGGAAGTCAAATATACAGATGGAAGCTTGTATATGATTATCTTAGGTAACCATATGCAAGATGAAAACAATGAGATATTCTACAGTTAAGTTACTATCTAAACTACACTGAATGTCTTGATATCATGGAAAAAGCACTGAACTTAGAGCCTAAGACTTGAGTTCTGTACCATTTACTATGTGCACACAAATACCAGAAATGCTCTTAATATTTTGCAATTTAATTTCTATTATGCATAAAATAGTATTAACATCAGTTCTGTGAATATCATAGGGTTGCTTAAAGTCTATGATAATGTATATAAAAGTTATGTGAAGATGATGTAGCCAGCAGTAGTGAGCTGTATAGTAATAAATTAAATAGCTGTTATCAGTGATGTTGAAATCTTCCCCAAAGGGGTAGGGGTGGGGGAGAGAGAGAGAGAGAGAGAGAGAGAGAGAGAGAGAGAGAGAGAGAGAGAGAGAGAGAGAGAGAAGAGCTTTCATTACATAACAAGTGAACATAACACGTGTGAATCCTTCAATCTCATCATCTCATTTGTAAAACAGGATTTATTTCATGATTTAACTAAGTCATAAATTGTGGTTGAAATGGCATCCATTAAGAGCCCCCAGAGTCTACCATTTCCCCTTGCTGCTGCCATTCTACTGTTCAGATATAAACCCAGTGCTGGTCTCATGCAGTTAATGAAGCACTGTCCTTTCGTGACTCAGAGCTCCTCTTCCACAAGCAAACACACTGTCACACCATTCCTACATTCTGACCTTTTGGTAATCACTCTCCCTTTCTACTTTCAGAACTCGGAGTAGTCATCACTCAACATTTCTGAATTACTTAATAAAGTCAGCTATAAAAATACCTAAATTATCCCCGCTCCTGGATAAGCAACCTAAAAAAGCTGAGAGGATCTGTCTTTTCAGGCAGTAGAGAATAAAAACTGGAAGATTTCTTAAACATGTCATTTAGAGATGACCAAATCTAGTGAAACCAATCTTTTTTAGCTACTTCTCCATTGTCCTTTCCTACAAATTCTCCAACCTAGATTTCTGTATGATGTTGTGCGTGAACTTTCAGTAGATATTAGGTCCTATTTGGGGGCTTTATACAGGGGTACTTAAGGTTTATTCCAGATGGTGCTCTGAGGACCATATGCATTGCCAGAGATAAAATTTGGGTTCAAACATGTAACATAAATTTCCTATCTGCTGTACTAGCCCTCTAGCCCCTACATCATATTTTTAACATAGCAACATGTATTTATGATTCTGTAAATATTTTAGGATGCCACTAAAGAAAAAAAAATCAGATAGAGAAATTTTAAAAAAATACTTAAAAAGACCATGTAAATTTTCTTCATCACTAGAAGGAAAGTAAAATCTCTGACGGGAAAATCATTATCTTTGATCATATATATATATATGAAAATATTTTAATTATTTTTTACAAATGTGAATTGTGAATATAAAATGACCAAGGTAGAAATAACTATGTTTCTAAAACAGGACACAGGTAAAAAGAATTTGGGACATATCTATATTTTCATTTTCCTCAACATTTCAACAGTACTGGACTTTAATTTAGCTACCTATTTTAATGGATTTTTCAAAAGATTTTTCTATTAAGTCAGAGAAACACAGAGAAACATAGAAGAAAGAATATATGAGAGTGAATTTCTCAAGGACTTATCGTAGTGGAAAGGCTGCACGTAAATGGATAAAATGTGAGAAATTAGCAGTGGATCCCAAGTGACAGAATGATTTAAGAGAATACCTAGCTGTTTTTAAGCTTCATAAATTAAATAAGAGCATGATACAAGAGCTTGGAATCTTAAAGGAACTACTCCAGGGCCATGTGAAGGTAATTTTGCCTTAAAAGGTCACATAAATAATTTCCCATCGTTGATTTAAAAAGATTATCATAGCATTTAAGCTTTTGTATAGGCGTAAGGCAATTGTTATTCCAACCTCTTTGAGTATATTAGTTATCATTTTTGTTGATTTGAATAAAAATAATGCCTCAAAAATTTAAGTAAATATGACCTTAGTGTATTAATACTAAGTTTGAATACAATGGTTTATATCATAGAAAGTAATTTATGTCGGGTTTGGATATATACTACAGAAGTAAGGCATATACCTTGCATGTGACTAACCTTGGCTCACTCTCCAGCACCACAGGGCATCCCAATTATTGCTGAACATAATCTTGGTGACCTGCAAGCACAGCTTACATATCTAGCAGCAGGCATTCGTGTTCCCTTGCAAGAAAGTGTGTTTGCTGGTTAGCCAAGTTTTAACCATGGATCATAATGAGGCCCCTCTAAAAAATAGTACTTATCCTTATATTTACCTATACAGTCATTATCATAGTCTATGTAGGTTCACATACATATGTAAAAATTTTAAATGATATGTATCACCAAATAATAATTTTGAGATAAATAGCATCATTTTATAAAATGTTAAGTATGAACAATGCTTCTCAAATAACTTTGTCTTCACAGATGCTCCTTCCTGCCTTATATTTATTTAGTTATATATATATCCATTTATTTTGTTTTTGTACCACACCTGGTGGTGCTCAGTGCTCAGGGACCATATGCACTGCCTATACTTTTGAACATACAAGGCAAATGCCATGCCCACAGTACTACCTCTTTGATCCTTCCTGTCTATCATCAAAGGTTATTTTTTATTTAAAAAATGAAATTTAATTATTATCTCACCTACTTTTTCTACACTAGAGGCCAGATTTGTTTTCAGATGCAGCTCACATTACAAAAATAGCAAGAAAAGATAGAATGTGAAATTATGACAGGATCAATATTGCTAGTTTAACATAGATACGGGTTTAAAAAATCACTATTTTAGTAAATAGGAATTTTTCTTACATATTTTGATTTTGTTTGTTTCTTATCTTTTTGTTCTCTATTGTCCAGTCCCTTCAAATCAAGTTATTATTAATAGGCATGACAATCCAGGATTAAAATTGTTCACTGAATTGTCAAAATTTCCATATTTTCCCATATGGAATTCAGGCCAGTAGTGCATATTAAAATGTTTTGGCTTGTATTAGATAGAATCAATTGATAATTATTCTCAAAATCTATAAAGTTCAGTGGAGCTCATTTTAAGACTTGTCTTCCTTGCTCTAAATGTCAGTACATGTTGAGCCATTGTAATGATGGACAAAAGGATCATCATGTTAATGATGTCTGTATGTCTCCTAGTGAAATCCCTAGTGGAGCCACATATTCCTTTTTCCTGGGATCTGGGGTTGGGTCCAATAAATAACCATCATCATTGTAATGATAACTTTTTAGACTTTTAACAGACCCCTCAAATGACAATCACTTCGATGTTTTCACTCTGCATACAGGTAAATAGCACACTTTCTGTTTCACAGAACACTATTGCTTCTACCATCTTTTTCATTACCTAGGACAAAGGAACATTTCATTTTTCATCCCTACAATTCTTGGGCCCAAACAAAGGTTCTTATAAGCATCACACTTTGATTGTCTTTATTTCCCTCAGTTCAGTATTTCTGAACATATCTTACAAGTTTTTTATCTTCAAACTGTCGATAGTCAGTAATATATCTCAAACCTTATATATTCCCAACATAAAATAATTCACATTTCTACGTCTTAACTTCTCTTCTCTGCCACACATAATTATAGACATAGTAGTAGTTAAACTTGTTTCTTCCTTAATGTCTCCTCCACAAAAACATACACACTAGACACATATTTATGCATTATAATACTCTGTATAGAATATATTATATAGATATGTATATATATTTATAGTATCTCTTCTAATTTAATCACTTAAAATTGTATTGCTCAAATTCAAAACCCTTTGTATAATGGAAAGACATTAGGCAAGTCAGATCTAAAAGGTTGATTTTCAGAGAAATCTCAGGTTTGTCTATATTTTGTTGAAGTGGCAGCTTGTGGAACTAGATAACAATGGGAAGAATGTAGTTAATCAGAAGTTCTGACATAAGCATAAGGAAACAAAAGTCAGTTTTTCTGATGAAGATTTTTATGCTCAAAGCAGGAATTTTTAGAACCTTTTTAAAGACAATCTGTCTAATATACAGCTCTAAAAATCTATGTATATTATGTTATTTTGTTTTGTTAGTATCTTTAAAAAATAACCATCATTATCTAACTTATTGGCCCAGTAATATGCTTATTTACAGAAGTATATCTCTCCAGACAACAAATGGTTTACCTCTACTTTCAGCTCTTATCTTTGAAAAGAAATAGTAATTATACTTCATATTAGAAAAATACAAGGGAGAATAAATAAAAATACACATTTATAATTCAGGATATTAGTTTTGGGGAATTGTTTAAAATAATTATGACATGGGGCCGGGCGGTGGCGCTGGAGGTAAGGTGTCTGCCTTGCCTTTGCTAGCCTAGGAAGGACCGCGGTTGGATCCCCCGTTTCCCTTATGGTCCTCCAAGCCAGGAGTGACTTCTGAGGATATAGCCAGGAGTAACCCCTGAGCCACACCGGGTGTGGCCCAAAAACCAAAAAAAATAAATAATTATGACAGTAAAGCAGATGGGCAGATGGAATTGAAAGTAGGGAACTGACAATGATTTCTTGGGAAATAATAAAAATCCAAGTGTTATTTAAAGAAGTTTCTCACCACCAACTCTAAAGGTATTCAAAAAATTGAAGGACAAGGCCCTTTATAGACACCATATTTGAGTTTAATAAAACTGGCACCAGCATCACCAGAGAAGGGTGAGCATCAAAGTGTCCCCAGGAATATAGGGTTCTGATAAGAAAATGAAGGAAAATCACCAAAACTTCAAAGTTCTATCCCTTGACAATGCCCTATCAATAGACCTTTAGCTAGGCAGAAAATTCCAAGCAGGGCCAGTTTGGAAATACATATACAAATCATAAAACCAACATTGTAAAAGTAAGTGTTTATACATTCCTCACTCCAAAATTTACCCACATTCTCAGCTTGAGGTATACACTCTCAGCTCTCTTCCCTCTAGAGATCGCTCTCTCTCTCCTTCTCATTCTTTCTAACCCTCCCTCACTTCTCATGTCTTCCTTTCCTTCTACTCTCTAAATAAAGCTGTTTTATTTCATTATTTATGTCTTACTCAAATTCTTTTATGAGAAGGTAAATAATAACCTGGGTAGATATCAATACTGACTAACTTCTCCTTTCAAAGAGTGACTCCTTGACATAACCTACAGTGAGTGAATCCTATAAAGATCAAGTTGTCCTCGGGGACAGTTAGATGGCTGCACAGTGGGGCTGGTGGGTCACTAGTATCCATGGCAAGCAGTTGCTCAGGGCTGACTATTCGCCTCCCAGGTACTTACCCAGGAGACTGAGGTAGATAGAGCAGGAAGAAGTAACACTACTACACTCTTAAAATTATTACTTTCAGCACCTAGAAGGACTCCTCCCATATCCCTTCTTCTATCTCCAATAGAGCCACATTACTATAATCACCTTGCTCAGGATCATAATTGGAGGGAGAAAAAATAGATGGTACCAAGACCAGACAGTCGTATGTCCATTTGGTGGAAACAAAATATGATCAAACTTGAACACAAAATCCAAAGTCAACAACAACAGAAATGATACCCAATCTACATCAAGCTGTACATGGGGGGAACGGTTGCATTAGCATTACCGGGGGTAGAGGAGGGAGAAGAGGGATGCATGCTGGGAAGAGGAGTGGAGGGAGGACGACACTGGTGGTGGGAATGTCCCTCATTCATTACTACTATGTGCCTTAAATATTACTCTGAAAGATTTGTATTCCACTTTGCTTACAATAAAAAAATCATCACTAAATAATAAAAAAAATACTTTTCTTTCTCTGCAATTTTTCCATGGACATCAATAGCAACAGTTACCAGTGTGTCATGTCTCACAATCATCAGATTATTTTGCATTTAGTTCAATTTATTTTGATCACAGCCTAATGATTTTATTTCATTTGCTTGTCTTCTAAAGAAGACAAAGCTCAACTAGTTTAAGTGAGTTGTCTTGTTTAAGAATGAATGAGTGAGAATTTTAATGCAGACCTACTTGATTCTTGAAGTCCATGGTCCTGCTACTGGCCATGCTTTGTGCACATTCTCCTCCAGACTCTTCGAATCTGTGTTTTAGAGAGCAAGGGCAAATTAGTGACTATATCTGTTTTTTAGGTATTTCATTTTTTGAAGTTTTTCATGTTAGAGATTTTTCTGGCCCAGAGAACAAACATTCTCAGTTGCTGCTGGTGGAATATTTTTAATAGTATTGTTAGGTACATTTCTTTGATTTTTTTTTAAGATATGTCTCTGGACCTTGAGACATTTGGTAGGACTCCTATGATGTCTAACATGTATATGTAATATATGAATACATATTATACACATATATGTAAGATAGTATTGAATAACTTGATTTCTTTCTCTCTGTTATTCATTTTCATCTGCTATATAGAGAAAATAACAAAAATAAGAGCTCTCAATTGCACTTTTATCTAAGAGAATTTTTCTGGAAAGCAAAGTTTTTCTGCTCTAATTCCCAGTGTTTGGGGTTGGGTTGGGAGCACACCCTAGTGTTCTGGGGATATATACCTGAGTGGACTTTTTAGTGATCCTTGAAATACTATGAGGTACAAGAGACTAAAGTTTACTGACCACTTGCAAGGCAAACATCTTAACCCCTGTATTCTCTCTCTCTCTCTCCAGACCAATTTCCAATGCTGGTTTTAATAGTACCTGATCAATATGTTGTTGCTGCCCTACATTCCACCACTGACACCAAAATTCAGTCTAATTGGAACCGTGGCGGACATGCTTTGAAGCCTGAGATGCTTCGCATCTGGAGCATAGGACTCCAAGCCTCATTGACAGAATGACCTTTCTCTCCCGTGAGCAGTGACATGAGTGATCCGGACAATACAACTGGGAACACTCAACGCAAGACAGTTGGCAAATTTTATTCTTTGGAGTTGAAGGTCTGCAACATGAGGGATTATAAAATTGTGAAGAGAACCATAAAATTCCTGGCTCTCTTCTACAGTGAGAAATTTGTTTTTCAGATCAGGCCAATAATGAAAACTTTCATACTAGAAAGCACTTCTATTTTCTTTTCTAATACACAAAGCCTGAGTCTCTTCAAATGTATGCATGACAAATGAAAGCTGCTTTTATTTAACATTGTTTAAGATCAAATAAAGAAAAAAATCTTATAACAAAAACATAGCTAAAAAAATTGACTGATTGCTGCAAGCCAGCTTCTCTCATGTTGGAATAATGAAAGAGAAGGCTTGATTCTTCCACAATTTCTTGAAGCAAGATGTTGTAAGTTTTTTCTCTATATAGCATATGAAAATATAAAACAGAGAGAAAGGAATCAAGTTATTTGACACTGTCTTACATATATACATATATATATATATATGTCAGAAGTCATAGGAGTCCTACTAAATGTCTCAACGTTCAGAAGAATATTTTAGAAATCAAAGAAATATACCTAACAATACTATTAAAAATATCCATAGCAGCTGGGAGAGTTTATTCTCTGAGCCAGAAAGTCTCTAAATGAGAAACTTCAAAAAATTAAATATTTGCAAATATTACTATCTTCAGTGAGGAGGTGGACATGGTGGGGTGTGGAGAAGTGCAAGAAGATCCATTAAGACAAGTTACAAGCATGATCAAAACCAAACAACAGATGAATTCAAGTTACTGTTACAGACCATTTCTTATCTCTTGTATTTCTGTCTTTTGAGAGGTCCTACAGGTTGCACTGTAATACTGCAGTAGAAATGTTAATAGTAGACAATGGTAGGAAGTCAGTCTGATGTGCTTTCCCTTCCCACCACAAGCATCTGCCTTACATCATCTGGGAGAAGGAAGATTCCTTACAGCATCTGGGAATTGACCAAATGAAGAAAAGATTTAGTCTTATCTTGGACTAAATTGAGAATTTGTTATGAAACTAAAAGTAATCAAAGTGATCACAGTCTCTTTGTCTGCCTTTCAGTCTTCTGTCTCTGTCTCTCTGTCTCTGTCTTTTCTCTCTTTCTCTCTTTCTTTTTCTTTCTTTCTTTCTTTTTTCTTTCTCTCTCTGTCATCAACAGTATAAAACTAATGCTTTGTAAGCAGAGGTTCAAGTTCTATTCCCAGCACCAAGCGTTCTGTATGAAGCACCCCCAGTATTAACCCCTGAACACTGATCTAAGAGTAACTCCTGTGACTGGTTGGATATGCTTCCCCTTCAAAACAGTCTAAAATAAGCAAACAAGGGTAAAAGAATTAGACATAGAAAGAGTTGTAATGTCCCTCCAATAGAACCATATCTATATATCAGACATTTTCTTGTTATATTTGAAATTCTTGAATTCACTTAAGGTGCTCTTAATTCACTTTGTATTTACTTTTCATAAGGTTATTGTCAGGAATTGCATGCTGGAAATCTCAGGAATTTTAGAGATGAGATCTGAAATTGGAGCCAGCATCTGGTGAGCAAGATATTGAAGACAGGGGCAGCCACTCCATGATGGAAGTGGCAATTTTCATTCTGGAAATACTTAGAAGGGTGGTCTTGGGAGACCACATGATGATTTTTTTCTCTGCACCCTCTCACAGAATATCAATAGATCAGACAGGAATAAAAAAGGACAAGTGTGTACCAGCACAGAACAGTGTCAATACTGTGAACTTGACAGGGCTGCTAGTAAAGGGAGGGCAGGGGAAAAAATAATTTCCAATGGTCTGGGTCCAGCTCAGGATCAATTAACTGTTGATCCATGACTAGTCACCTTTACATTTGGAAATTTCCTTCACAGAGTGAGTGGTCTGCTTTAATCCGAGCTTTATTTTGTTGTTCGTATCCTTGTTATTTTCTATGTTTTATATTATAGGTGTCATAACTGCTAAATAATAGGCCGAGCAGCCTGCAAAAGAAGCAACAAAAATCAATTCATATTACTGGTCTCATTCTTCTAGTTAGCATTTTGTGGAGTTTTTATATAACATGGAGACACATGTCAATGTAAAGTGAGGAAAATACTGTAACAAAAGTTTAAATTGGAGGCTAAAGTGATAGAATTGTGGATAGGATAGTTGCCTTGCACATGAGTGACCTCGGTTCAATCCCCAGGATCCCATATGGTACCCTGATAACTGTCAGGAGTAATCTCTGATTTGAGAGTCAAGAGTAGACCCTGAGTACTGCTAAGTATGGTCTATTCTCTCAAAGAGAAAAATTAAAAGGAATCTAGGTTACTGAGATAGCTCAAATGGCTGGAGTGCATGTTATACATGAGAGAGCCCTGTATCTCTTCACTGGACCCATTAATTCCGCCAGGAGCAGCAGCCAACCCCCAGAACTAAGCTGAAAATGAGTCCCAAGCACCACTGGATGTTATCCCAAACCATATGAACACACTAGAATGTGTTTTATGGCACATATTAAGTTTCATTTAACATTGGCACCAACTTTTATGTGTGCTCCATTAATAGTATGTTACGAATATAAAACCATATAATTTGTTGGGTCAGAGAGATATTACAGATATTAAGGCATTTGCCTTACATCCCACCAGCCTTGGTTTAGTCCCAGTAGTACAGGGTTCCTGAATTCTGTCTATACCCCTGAATATAGAGCCAAGAGTAAACCCTGAACAGCACCAGACATGGACCAAACTCAACCTCCTCCAAAAACAAAATACAATATGCTACTGAAAATATTCAGCACTGGAGAGGAACTAGTCTTGCTAATTCAATATACATTTTTATATAAAAAGAAGTGGAAACAAGATTTTGACTAATTCATGAACAATCAAGAAATATTTATATTTTCCTTGTTTAACCTTAGCAAACAAGCCATTGGTGTTCAATTATTAAAATGTGCAATGAAATGGTTTTAGAGATTTATTGGCATCAAAGAATGAAAATGATTTTTCAATGTTTGTAATAAAAAATTCACTCATAGTTCCACCACTTTTTCATGCTTCCATATAAAATACCATTACATCCCTTGAGACTCATTTACCTACAAGGGAGAAGAGTAGAGGAAAAAGTTAAAGCTGAAACTCCAGGCACCTGAGGCCTTGCCCTAGGTTTGTCACTAATTAACTCTGTAACCTTGAAAATCATGTAATGTTGCTCTGACTCTCGTTTTATTGAATCTATTTCTATAAGATTACTCATATCCTCTAGAAATGAAATAAAGCCGTTTTTAACACTTAAATTAGGATTGGTACAGCCAATCTTACTCACCTCATAAAACCCCAGAGAAGGTCAAAAATATATGTAAAAGTATTAAAGGATAAAGTGCAATTCAA
>PVKC010025249.1:0-16570 GCA_004027635.1 Crocidura indochinensis
TTTTTTTTTTTTTTCAGGCCACACCCGTTTGATCCTCAGGGGTTACTCCTGGCTAAGCACTCAGAAATTGCCCCTGGCTTGGGGGGGGCCATATGGGACGCAGAGGATCAAACCGCGTTCCCGCCATCCTTCCTTGGCTAGCGCTTGCAAAGCAGACACCTTACCTCTAGCACCACCTCACCGGCCCCTCCCCTCTTATCTCTTGACCTCCTGCTTCAGGTCGAGCAAGATAGATAGCGTCATTAATTAATTCTTAGAAGCCATTTAATCATTTCATCACACGTAGCTATTGGGCAACTAGTATGTGCTCCATGTTGAGAATACCATAGCAGAAATGTCTGAATAGTGCTATATTTTATTTGGAAAATATTATTTAGAGAAAACCTCTAATAAATGTACAAATAAAAATCTCTGTACACCTGGGCTCCTTAGTGCAAAGTTCTGTGTTAATCCCTCCAAAGACCCTCTTAATTAGAGATCTCAAAGAGCACTCCCTAGTGACACATTCTCAGCTGAATATTCCTCAGTGTGTCATTAACAGCACTCTAGAGATATGCAACTTTGGAGTACATTATATACTACCAAAATTCCATTCATGTAAAATTCCATTCAAAGATATCCAAGATTTCACAATGTCTAGACTCTAAAACTCTAAGATGTTACTTAAGAATTTATTTCTCATGCCAAATCTTTCAGAATTTCTAAAAATTCCAGAATGAAGAGAGAATAGCAGGGAAGGAACTTGCCATGCATTTGGAAAGTTCTATCTATCCCTGATACCCCAGATGGTTCCCTGAGCACCACCAGGTATGTTCCCTAAGCACAGAGTCAATTGTTACACAAAATTGTTTTTAAAAGTAATTTTTACAGATGTCTTGGAGGATTATACTTGAATTCATAAAGTCACTTACAATAAAAAGATATTAACAGGAAAATAAAAATATATGCACATACACACAAACACATGATCCTAGATTGTCTGTCGAATGATTGTTAAAATTCTAAGATATTGGGAACTGGTATGATAGAACATAGGAAAAACCTCTTGATTTACACATAGAAAATACCAGTTTAATTCCTGGTACTGCAAATGGTCCTCCTCTGGTACTGCCAGAGTGGAGCTCTGAGCACAGAACCAAGAGTAAGTTCTGAACACTGCTGAGTATATATTGTTCAAAAAACAGCAAATAAGATTTTAATAAGATTTTAGACAAGTTGTACTGCAAGAAATTATTTAAGATAACTTGGGGCATTATATTATATCTCAGACATTTGTAAGTAAATAAAAATAAATTTAATACTCTATAGATAATTGCTCATTATTTATATATGTTTAGGTAAAATTAAAATTTTAATGTATGTTTGTATAAAAATAAACATTTTTATCAACCAAATTGTTTCTTCTACTTTTCAAAACTGTTTCCCACTTATTTGTTTCTTTTTTTCTTTTTTTTTTTTTTTTGGGTCACACCCGGCAGTACTCAGGGGTTACTCCTGGCTCCATGCTCAGAAATTGCTCCTGGCAGGCACGGGGGACCATATGGGGCACCAGGATTCGAACTGATGACCTTTTGCATGAAAGGCAAACGCCTTACCTCCATGCTATCTCCCGGGCCCCTCTTATTTGTTTCTAAGCATGGACCTATTAGGTTCTCATATCACCTCTGAGTTAAAATAAACTCAATTTAGCCAATATTCCACATAGTTTAAATCTATAAATCTAAACAATTGTGGCAAATAAAAACTTTGACAATATTTGATTGGATATAAAGATATAAATAATCATTCTGGATGATTATTTATGTGTATTTACAATACTGCCTGAGAGCTTATAAAATGAATGCCTAAGAATGCTTTTGGGGGGACCCGGGAGATAGCATGGAGGTAAGGCATTTGCCTTTCATGGAAAAGGTCATCAGTTGGAATCCCGGTGCCCCATATGGTCCCCCGTGCCTGCCAGGAGCAATTTCTGAGCATGGAGTCAGGAGTAACCCCTGAGCACTGCCAGGTGTGACCCAAAAAACACAAAAATAAATAAAAAGAATGCTTTTGGATCTCATGCATTCAGTTTTGTTGGTTCTATAGACATTGTATTCCTGAAACTTAGATATGAATAACTGGAAGGTATGGTGCTTTAATAAATAAAATTGAATTCTGATATTATACTAGATGTTGGAATAATCCAAGAAGCACAATATATAATCATGACCATCTTAAAATTTACATTCAATTATAAAAAACAAAATCTTCTTTCACTATGGAGTTTTCCAATTATAGAATGATGTAATCAAAATCTTCACTTGCCTTTCTATGACTAATCTGGTAAAAAGGAGGGAGAATGAATATAAGATATGACATGGTATGATTTCAGTGAAGCAAGGAAGAGATGAGAACTTGGATTTAGTTCTACAATCACATGACCAATGAAGACCCTAAAGTATCCACATAAAAGCTTCTAAAAACAACAAGCTGATACAACAAAGTGGCCAGCTACAAAGTCAATGCAAAATAATTGTTTGCATTTCTTTTATACAAAGTAGAAAGTAGAAAGAGACCAAAGAGCATATCTCATTTAAAGTAGTGTCTAAGCATTAAGTACCTAAGAATCATTTTATAAACACTTCTCATATAACTAATAATTGAACTACTTAATTCATCAATTCCACTTCTGGACCTCTACCTCAAGGATTCAAATATTCATATTCAAAAAATTATTTGAACCCCAATATTCCTGACAGTACCATCTACAGTAGACAAAACCTAGAAAATAATGTGTCCAAGAACAAGTGGCTAAATAGTGAAACTATGATGGGTGAATATATTTACTTTACCTGTATATATATACATATATATTCATATATATATATTCATGTATATATATACATATATATTCATATAACAGAATACTATTTGTCTCTAAGAAAAGATCGTTCAATTTTCACTACATGGACAGAACTGGAGGGCATCATCATACTGAGTGAAGTCAGCCAGGAGAAGGACAGATTCAGAATGACCTTGCTCATACATGGAATAAAAATATTAAAAAAATACATTAATAGAATATATATACCAAAGGCAATATATATACCTGAAGGCAATATAACCTGAGAGTTAGTCTACAGAACCTAGTTTATCATGGTGTTGTGTGAAGATGGAGATTAAGGGGATTACTCTTAAAAATGGTAGAGAAAAGCAAACACTAGTGAAGAATATGATATTAGAATGCTGAATGTCCATCATTAATAGTATGAAAAATGATGGTGACTAAAATATTTTAAATAAAGTGAAGACAATGCAATTTTAAAATAAACAAAGATGGCCTTCTCACTTATAATCTCAAGTGGTGGTTAGCTCTCTAAGATATCTTTCATAAGGGTAACAAACTTAAATGTGTGTTCACCCTCACCTAACAACTTCCCAAAGTTCTCACTCCCAAATACAGTTACATTAGAAATTAAGTTTAAACATAATTGGAGCCGGAGAATATGAACGTTTTCATTCTATAGAAATATGATAATTATATCTATTTACTTCATCTTAAAATATATTTTAAATAACTTTAAAGTAGTAATAACTCTTTGACAAATTGAGTTATATACATTATATAACATATAAAACATATCTGTATAACATAGATCCATATGTTATATATACATATATAATACATATATGTTTATAAAATTACACAACACCCGAAATTGACTTATATAACTATACTTTGCATTACTAGACAAGCATATTTGAGATTATAACTTATTTCAATCATCCTAATCTCATTCCTGTACCTCTTGTCCCTCACCCTTCTTACACTGTTGCTTTACAAATACATGCTTTACTGTTTGTCTCTTACATACACACATATATGAGGGTACTTACAGTGAGATTGCATTTTAGATGTGTCTGCTTTGCTAAAATATAGTCCTCAGTTATTCAATGAAGCATAACCTATTGTTGCCATAAAGGTATTCTGCAAATATGTATTGGAGTCCCTAATCAATTGAGTTTAACTTAACTGACACAATTTACAATTTCTCTAAAACTGGCACAATAGTACAGTGAGTAGGACTACCCAGGTTCTAGTCCCAGCATCCCATATATTCCCTCAAGCCCTTCAGAAGTGAATTCTGAGTACAGAACCAGACGTAATCTCTGAGCACCACCATGTGTGGTCCAAAAACAAAACAAGAAAAATTAATGTATTATGTAACCTAAATTAAGCAGTCAAAAGTCATTAAAAGCAAAACTAAAGCAGAAGAAGAAATGGAAGGAATTGCTGTGAACAAAAGATCCAGACTATGCCCAGGGGTTAGATGCATCCTGCCTATGAACATCCTTTGCTCAACCTGCAGATTTTTGAACTTAATAACAACGTGAAAAAAAAAAAAACTCAAAATTGTGACTGCTTGCACTGGAAGGATAATGCAGGCACTTGCCTGTACATGACTGACCCTTGTTTGGTCCCCAGCATTGCATATAGTTTCCTGAGCACAATCAGAAATAAGCCTTGAGCATCACTGGGTGTGGCCAATAAACAAATACTACCAAAATAATTAAAAATGTAATAACACCCTGGGGCCGGAGCAGTGGTACAAGCCATAGGGCATTTTCCTTGTACACGCTAACCTAGGATGGACAGCAGTGGTTCGATCCCTACAGGGTCCAATATGGTCCCCCAAACCAGGAGCAATTTCTGTTCACATATCTAGGAGTAACCCCTAAGCGTCACCGGGTAGGGACCAAAATCCATAAAAAAATGTAATAATACCCAAAAGTTTATTTTTTAAAAAATTGTTTCTGCCAATTGAAAAGAAATATTATTTTTTAAATTACAGTCATACGTATCCTACATATTAATTAATATTTGGCTACCTGGATAATAACACTAAATAAGATACTGAGATTATTTTAAAATATTACATAGATGCAAAAATATATAGACATATAGTATCTATTTTATATAGATAAAATAAATAAAGAATATTTGAAGAAATTATAAGAGCAGGCTAATTTTAATCATCAACCTTTTAGGAAAAATTAAAATTAAATTACTGGGGCCTAAGAGATAGCACAGTGACGTTTGCCTTGCAAACAGCTGACCCAGAACCTAAGGTGGTTGGTTTGAATCCTGGTGTCCCATATGGTCCCCCGTGCCTACCAGGAGCTATGTCTGAGCAGATAGTTAGGAGTAAACCCTGAGAGCCACCGGGTGTGGCCCAAAAACCGAACAAAAAAATTAAATTACTGAGTATACTGACAGAGTAGTAACAGTAGATGAATATTCTTGTATATATAATATATATGTATATATAGATATGTATATGAATCGTGATAGTATAAGCAAATGGTAAATAGTTGATGACATTGCATTGAGAGATAATTGTTTGTGCATATATATGTATATATATACATATTTGTTTGAAAGAGTTCCAAATAATTAAAATATATCAAAATATTTATTTTTCTAGTTTCCAAATATTAAGCTCATTCTGCTGAGCTGTCACAGTGATTATAGTAATTGATGTTTACCATTTTAATATTAAAGTTTTTTTCATTAATGGTATTAGATATACATGACTTTGATTTGTGATTTTCCCCAACACTATATGTTTAGAATGCATGACCTGATTATGTATGAAATGGGAATTGAAAATTCCCTTAATATCCATGAGTGTGTATTTATGCAGTCTTTAAAATTTAGAAATATGTAGCTTGCCTAAGCAATGTATTTGAACATTCAAATATAAATGATTACATATATATGGTAATTGTTCCATATAAAAAGGAATTGTAAGGAGAAAAGTGAAGAGCATTGAGTAAAGAAGTTCACAGTTATGACCTTTCTGAACAACTATCTAGAGAACATGAACATTTAAAAATATATAGATTCTAAAGTTTCTAGTTAGAAATGTAATGACTCAAAATTGAAATACAATGTCACTAAAACTAAAGGTTGTGATTTTGGTTTAAAAACTGGTTTATTTGGGGCCTGGCAGTGGCGCTGGAGGTAAGGTGCCTGCCTTGCCTGCGCTAGCCTAGGACGGACCACGGTTCGATCCCCAGGTTCCATATGGTCCCCCAAGCCAGGAGCGACTTCTGAGCGCATAGCCAGGAGTAACCCCTGAGCATCACTGGGTGTGGCCCAAAAACAAAACAAAACAAAAACAACAACAAAACTGGTTTATATTATCAGTAAAAATTCAGGAATACATTTTTTACTCAATGCTTACTTCAAACTATTCCCACTATTTATGTAAATTACTTTAATCAAATGAAACTATACGTTGTTTAAATTAATCAAGAGTATTTTTTCACCAAGTTTTAAACCCTCAGTGTAAGTTGTCACAGACTGGAAATACTGACATTTCAACATGAAGAGTATAAAACAAATGGTCTTTTATCATATCATTTTAGTAGCCAGAGAAAAAAATTCCTGTCACAAAAATATTAAATTTAGTTCAAATTCAATTGAGCAAACATATATGAATTGTTTACATTTACTGGTACTGAGTTGTTTTATGCGAATAAAATGCAGTTGTTGCCCTCTAGACAATTCTGCCTGTGTAATAAAAAGAATAACTACAAAACCAAGTGTAAAATATAACACAGGCCTATATAGAACAACAGAAAACCAGACAAGGGGATTTGGGGGCTGGAGACATAGTATAGCAGATACTGTGCTTTCCTTGCACATGGCTGAACAACCATAAAGTTGCTGGAGTCCATTCTATAGACCCTGAGACAAGTTGAGTGTAATAACAAAAAAATGGAAAGAAAAAGATCTCAACCTTCTGGAAAGGATAGTGATGTTGGGGTGTCTTCTGAAAATGTTTATCCCTGATTTAAGTATTAAAAGATAAACAGAAGACAACCAAGCAAAGAGAAGTATAGTCGCGCATTTTCCTTGTATGCTGCTGACTCAGGACTATGGTTTGATCCCTGCCATCTCACATGGTCCCCTGAGCCTGCCAGGAGCAACTTCTGAGCACAGAGCCAGGAGTAACCGCTAAGTGCCACTGGGAGTGACTCAAAAACCCAAAAAATATAAAGGTTAAGACTTTAAAAACAGACATTTCTCTCTTATAATTTTGGTTTAGATAACCCTAGGACGCTGTAGAGATAGACAACTTCCTCAACAACGTCAAAAGCCTCAACCCACAGATGGTTAGACTTGTATATAGAGTCATGAAGCCACAAACACACTCTTAGACTATCTCAAAAATATTCACAAAGTTGTATCCAATCAAAATATTTTTATTCTCATTAAAAAACACTTTCTGAGGAATATACTCATATACTCTTAAGTCATTTTGGCAATACATATTTCCCTCGGCATTAGTTCCCTATTTTTTTTTGTTGTTTTTGTTTTTTTGTTTTTTGTTTTTGGGCCACACCCGGTGACACTCAGGGGTTACTCCTGGCTATGGGCTCAGAAGTTGCTCCTGGCTTGGGGGACCATATGGAACACCGGGGGAACGAACTGCGGTCCGTCCTAGGCTAGCACTGGCAGGGCAGGCACCTTACCTCTAGCGCCACCGCACCTGCCCCTAGTTCCCTATTTTTTACATTTAAACAAATGAAAATAGTGATGTTGCATGTTGCAAGAGACACTTTCCTTCAAGGGATTATTAACTACTCAATTTTGATCCCCACAATTCTGGGAATGGCCAGTAGAAGAAAATTACTATTTATTGTCAAATTCTGGTACCAACACTTTTACTGATGGACATAATAATCTGTCAATCTGTACTGGAGAACATATCTATGACTAATAACTTAAAATTTGAGATAATTTTGCTCTTTTCTACTTTCCAAGTATCATCTAGGTTGGTAATATTCTAATCGTCATGAGATTATCATAAGAAAAATATGTAATAGAGGCAAGAAGTATAGTTTAATAGTGAATTAGGTGGAAAACTTTGGAAATCACAAAGACCTACGGTAGATTAAAATCTATCCATTGCAATTTATTAGCTCTGTGACCTAAGGTGATGTGCTTAATTTCCTTAAACCTTGAGGACAATGAAATAGATACATTTCATACTTTTTCTAGAAAGTTTCAACAGGATCAAACTCCAGTGGCCCCTAGGAAGACTAAACAATAATGCATCAATTGCATTCTTCAATTCACTCTCTCCATTATATCAACCACAGTCATCAACTCCCTAAGATGAAAATGCTAAAATAAACTAGCTTCAACCAAACTATTGCCACAGTCTCTGCTCCAAAGGGAATCCATTTAATCCAGTATCATAAAGTAGTTGAAATCTAGACCTTAATTATAGAATCTATTCAAAAGTTTCAGTTTCTCTTTAAATCAGACAGGTTCCCAGGGAAGCTAGAACCTTCTTCAACTGGTTAGATGGGATAGTGTCTTTCCAGATAAACACTTCTCATTCCACCAAGGACATTTTTTTTCTTCAGATTGTTCCCCCAAAGTCAGGAAGAACAGTTTTCAGGGTTATCACTCTCTAGTCTCCATGTTCTACACCAAGAATCCACAGCCATTCTGGATTATTAACACAACTGGAAGTGCAAGTCAATAAATGCCACACAGGCTGCTTATAATAACAGAATTAGGAGACACACATTGCTCTTCGCTTAAATTTCACAGAGACTTGATGATTTGTAACTCTTTTTTTTATTATTAAATTTTTCTGTGGGATCACACCCAGCGGCGCTCAGGGGTTACTCCTGACTCTGAGCTCAGAAATCACTCCTGGCAGGCATGGGGGAACCGAGTCTATCCCTAGTTGGTTGCGTGCAAGGCAAATGCCCTGATGCTGTGCTATTGTTCCGGTTCCCACTATCACTTTAAAATCTGGTAAAATGCCATCACATTATATCAAGATCAATACTAATGCCATATACATTTTATAAATAAACTGTGCAGCTATATTAATATTGAATATTTATATATATAGAATATATGTAGATATACAATCTACTGACCAAAGAATGTCATCATAAATAGCATTAGTTTGAAAGATTCTCAGTCTTAATAGACTATAATTTCTTAGACCTTCCTTCTCTTATTAGCAACCCATATTCCTACTCAAGGTTGAGACCATGTTGAAGAAAGGAAACAAGAATACATAACTAAAATATAGAACCATGTAATTATGTAAATAATATTCTGCTTGTTATTTGTTAGAAAGTTTTTTCTTTGGGGGCTACACCCAGTGGTATTCAGGAGCTATTCCCAGCTCTGTGCTCATGGGTTGCTCCTGACAATTCTTGGGGAACTAAAGGTATTGGGAATGGAACCTGGACCTCCAGCATGTAAAACATGCATTGAGCAATTTTTCTGGGTCCTATATTTGTTTTTATATTTATTTGTAATAATTAATATTGAAAGTATATATTGGGCCCGGAGAGATAGCACAGCGGCTTTTCCCTTGAAAGCAGCCGATCCAGGACCAAAGGTGGTCGGTTCGAATCCCGGTGTCCCATATGGTCCCCCGTGCCTGCCAGGAGCTATTTCAGAGCAGACAGCCACTAGTAACCTCTGAGCACCGCCGGGTGTGGCCCAAACACCAAAAAAAAAAAAAAAAAGAAAGAAAGTATATAGACTAATAAAGACTTTCATTAAATTATTTAAATAAGAGTCAACCAGTAATAATCTCAAAGTTTAAACACAGAAAAAGAATAAAAGGATATAGTTCAGTAACAAAAATATTATGCTACCCCTCTGAACCACTACCACCACATGAAAAGACTATTCCATAGTTATTTATGCTGTAACCAATGGGAGCTGGGTTAGTTAAAACTCCTCAATATGGGGCCAGAGCAGAGGTGCAAGGGCTAAGGCATCTGCCTTGCCCATGCAAGCCTAACATGGACTGCAGTTTGATCCCTTGGCATCCCATATGGTCCCCCAAGCCAGGAGCGATTTCTGAGTGCATAGTCAGGAGTAACCCCTGAACGTCACCTGGTGTGGCCCAAAAAACAACAACAACAACAAAAAATCTCCTCCTTAAGATATATTTATGTATCCTGTAAGAGAATAAAAAAAGACAAGAAACAAAAATCTGGCAGAAAATAGTTAGCCCCACCAAGATGAGAAAGCAAAGTTCAAAGCTCAGAATATAGGGGAAATTCCATGAAACTTGAGACTTGATTAACAGATAAGAATGTTATCAGTACTTGACCAATAATTACTAAGAAATAGGCAGGGATTGGGGGAGGAGAGAGATGGGAGGCATTGGTGGTGAGAAGGTTGCACTGGTGAAGGTGGGTGTTCTTTTTATAACTGAAACCCAACTACTAACATGTTTGTAATCATGGTGCTTAAATAAAGATGTTGTTTTTAAAAAAGGAAATATAACTCCTTTAATGTATCTCCTATGTAAGTACAGTTTGTGTGTGTGTATGTGTGTGTGTATGTGTGTGTGTGTTTTCTGTTTTGTTTGGGGGCCATACCTATGAGTGCTCAAAGGTATTCAAAGCTCTGCATTATGGTATTACTCTTGGTAGCTCAGGAAACCATATGAATTTGGTCTCCTTGGGATCAAACCCAGGTCAGCTGCAAGTAAGGAAGGTACCATATCTGCTAGTCTAGGCTCTGGTAAGTTTTTAGTAGAGGCAGGAAGGAGTATTAGAATGGGAGGTTATGATTAACTAATATGAACTCTGCAATTTGTGGGTGGGGTGATTGTGCTAAGTGATATATATCAAGTATATATTTAACTCTTTCAAGCTTACCTATTAATTAAATTACTATAAATTATAAACCTATCTTCATATTAAAAGGTTTAAACTTAATTTCTGTCTTTTTTTTTGTCTTGAGGCCATTTCCAATAATGCTCAGAACTTTTTTCCTGGCTTTGCACTCAGATATCACTCCTGGCAGTGCTTAGAGGACCATTTACAGAACCAGTCATCAAATCCAGGTCAGTCATGTACAAGGTAAATGCTGTACCAAAACTTACTTTCTCTCCATTACCAATGATGCAATTTTGGAATAAGAAAATATTATTGCAGGCCCAGAGATATAGCTCAGTGGTGTTTGCCTTGCAAGCAGCCGATCCAGGACCTAAGGTGGTTGGTTCAAATCCCGGTGTCCCATATGGTCCCCCATGTCTGCCAGGAGCTATTTCTGAGCAGATAGCCAGGAGTAACCCTTGAGCACAGCCGGGTGTGGCCCAAAAACCAATATATATATATATATATATATATATATATATATATATATATAATTTTATATATATATAATTTTATATATATATATAATTTTATATATAATATATGCTATTATATATAATATATTATTGCCAAACTATATCACAGCTTTCACCCATAGTGAAGCTTTTCCTACACTAGGATGCCAGAAGCATTATATGTAGTATCTAGCTGGTTTGGAAAAAGACTAATTCTTGCCTGTTCCAATAACTACAGCTACATTGGATCCATTTGGATTATATAGAAATTGACAGAAAATAATCAGAATTAATATTTTAATGTGAAGAATAAAAAACTTGATCCTTAATTTTAAAAACTGAAGAATTTAAGGAAAGAAGTATTTCCTCAGGTGATAAAAAAAAAACAACTGGAAAAAATGTGATTTCCAGGCAGAAATTGAGCAGAGAATTAAATTTAAGCTTCAGGTCTTCAAACTTTAAGACCACTCTCAGGGGAATGATCTGGAGGACTCTTTGCTCTGAGGTAATCTCTTTGGAGACAGGTTTGTATCTTCTTCCTACTCAGTTCCTTCTCTTCCTAAAAAATGTTTATCTTGCCTTTAAAATATTTGTGATATTAAAATGCAATTCTGTCTTTCCTGTTTCCTTCTTTCTGAGCATCAGTCCATAATTACTCCATATACCTTCACCCAAAGCCTCTAAAATGTCTGTATGTATAATGTATCATGCATGTACTTAATAGAACATTTTTTTTCATGGAGAACGCCCTGGAAATCTGGCAGTCTTCATGTTTTCTATAACAGAATTTTAACCACAGTATCTTTTTTGGTTCTGCACTTAATATTGACCCCAGGCATCTTCTGTGGCTTTAAAGTCCACAAAAGTATTATTCAATTCACATTCTTAGGGTTACATGAATGCCAGTTCTTTGAAGGCATGGTGGTTGCCTTGTCCTAAGATACTTCAGTTGCCTTATCCCCACTTCTCCTAAAAAATTAGCCAAGACCTTTAAAGTTCACCATTTTTATTAGCCTTTTGAATAAGAGGTACTTTTCAAGAGTGCTTCATCCATCATTTAAAGTTCTAAAGAGTATGCACTTGCACCTGCATCACTGACAGAAGGAAATTTGCTTAGGGTGTTATACACTTCGGAAAGTTCCAGATAGAGAAGAACTTATCAAAATAATAACATAGTATGAAATTATTTGCAAAAAATATATATTTTACCAGATAAATAAGCAGTATGGATATCAGGAAGGATTAGCCCTGCATGTCATTTAAAAAAAGAGAACTACATTGTAATAAGAAAATTATTTTTATATCTCTGATCTCACCTGTCACATTTCCCTTCCATTCTGCTGATAATTTCATACACTTTTTATGAAGAGCAATTCCAGGCTACATTATTGTCCCAAACTGTGACATTCTCACAAAAAATAAAAAACTTCTTTCTGCTCATAAAGTCCTAGAAGAGGTGGATCAGACCAGAGAATCTTCTAACTTAGGGTAAATTTTTTTATTATTTTACATAAATCCTTCAGGCAGGAATAAGGAAGAAGTATTTCAAACCCAATTCCAAATATTTCATTTGGAATCACTCCCTGAGAGGAATGGAGCACCTGCCAATTAACATATCTGTAGATCTTCTGAACAAACTCAGTAATATTTTAATTAATAAGTTGACTGAATAGAGCCCCAGCTGTCACCTGGGTATATACCCCAACAGGGCATGGCAAAATAAAGGCCATGCAATGATTACTTTTTAATTCCACTGAGCCATAGTAGCAATTACAAAACTAAAAGATTCTCAGTTTAGAAGTAAAGAAACTAAGGTCGAAGAGGGAGAGCTAGAAAAAAAAGTTCATGTGACATTTTAGTGACACATCTAGCACTGGTGAATAAATGTGTGACCACAGACCAATTTAAGATTCTTCTCACACTTATTAAAAATTATACCTGAGACCGGAGAGATAGCGTGAGGTAGGACAATTGCCTTGCATGCAGGACGGTGGTTCGAATCCTGGCATCCCATGTGGTCCCCCGAGCCTGCCAGGAGCAATTTCTGAGCATAGAGCCAGGAGTAACCCCTGAGCACTGCTGGATATGACTCAAAAATTAAAAAAAATTATATCTTACAAGCTATTTCATTTTTTCATATCTTAGAGATTTTAACATAGTAGCTTGTTTTACATTTCTCAATATACTAATTATTAGATCTCATTTTTATTTCAAAAATGCTAAAACAATTATATTATCACTTCAGTATAAATCTAGTGGTGTCATTTTTTTTTTTTTTGGTTTTTGGGCTACACCCAGTGACGCTCAGGGGTTACTCCTGGCTATTCGCTCAGAAGTTGCTCCTGGCAGGCATGGGGGACCATATGGGGAACTGGGGCATCGAACCGCGGTCTGTCCTAGGTTAGCGCAGGCAAGGCAGGCACCTTACCTCCAGCACCACCGCCCGGCCCCGTCATTTTCTTTTTTATAAAACACAGCTATTACTAGGATCATTTCCCACTTGTATTGACTGAATATGCCTTCAGTATTGGTGTCTAAAAAAGAATCTTTCTCTGTCTTGCTTTTTCTCTTAGAGAATGGTAAAGGATAGCAGAGAAGTCTATATTTAAGACTGCCATTTGTGGGCCTGGGAGATAGCATGGAGGTAAGGAATTTGCCTTTCATGCAAAAGGTCATTGGTTCAAATCCCGGTGCCCCACATGGTCCCCTGTGCCTGCCAGGAGCAATTTCTGAGCATGGAGTCAGGAGTAACCCCAGAGCACTGCCGGGTGTGACCCCCCCCCCAAAAAAAAGACTGCCATTTGTAAAGAACTGTAAATACCTTGACCACTTCACATTCATGCATTAAAAACTGAGCTCTAACCCACATAGTTTCTCTCATGGTTCCTCCTTTGTTTCTCTTCTTGAGAATAAAGAAATTCTTTACAAGAGATATATTGTTCTAAAGAAGAATGTCAAAAAGTGAGAGGTCTCTTTTATTGTCAAATTCCAGAATCATGTCCAAGAAAATAATTAAATTAAATTGTGATAAAGATCCTACATTACTAAAATCAAAAATAATTATAAATTAAAAATAAAATAAAAATTTAAAAATTAAATTAAAAGAAATTATAAAAATTTAACCATTTTGGGGCCCAAGAAATATTACAGCAGCAAAAGTACAGAACCTGATCCAGGTTTCATCTCCAGCATACGATACGGTCTCCTGAGTCTTCCAGGATTGTTTTTTTTTTTTTTTCCTTTGTGAGCCATACCCTATGATTCTCAGAGGTTACTCTGGACTATGTGCTCAGAAATCGCTCCTGACATGGGGGACCATATGGGATGCCAGGGATTGAACTCAGGTACGTGATGGGTCAGCCATATGCAAAGCAAAAACCCTACCACTGTGCTATCACTCTGGCCCTTCCAGAAGTAATTTCTGAACAAAGAGCCATTAATTACTCCTAATTGCTGCCAGGTGTGACCCACACCAAAAAAGCCAAATTTTTAACCATTTTTAGATTTGAAAATATATATCTGTAAATTCTGACAGTCACCAAATTATCCTTTGATGGCATACTTCAGAATCAGAATTAACTGGATTGTAGTACTAGTATTGGTGGTGGTGGTAGTAGCTGGAGGAGAAGGAGGAAAAGGAGGAGGAGGAGGAAAAGGAGGAGGAGGAAAAGAAGGAGGAAAATGAAGAAGAGGAGGAAGAGAAGGTAGAGGAGGAGGAAGCAAAGGAGGAGGAGGTAAAAGAGGAAGAAGCAGAAGAAGGGGACAAAGAGGAAGAGGAGATAGAGGAAGTACTAAGATGTTGAATTAATGGTAACTGTAAAGTGGCCCCTCTTTTAATAACATCCTCTCCTTTTAACTTAGTACCAAACAAATACAACTCCTAGTAGAAAGATTTAATGGAGAAAAGCAGGAATTTTTCTCCACAAATAATAGCAGCAGCAATTCAAGCACACGAGGAATTAAGATGCATCACTGCCACCAGATTTGTAATGAATGAATCGGGCCCACTAATTTTTACTGTGCTTGCAATAAAACAGACCACACAGGACTTCTCTTTGGGAATCTGCAAGTAAAGCTTTAAAATCCTTCCATGGCTTTATCACCTGTAATGATTTAGGATGTTCAGGGATATCTAGAGAAAAAGGTAGTCACATTTTCTTATGCACTCTGCTAAAAAAAATTTCCTAACTGCTATCTACTGTGACTCAGAGGATATCTTCAGGCCCCAACGCCAGAAATATTATTCTCTATTCAAATGTTAACTACATTAGCTTTTTTAAAATAAAACTTATCAATTACCTCTATACAAATTCATCCTCTGACCTTAATGATTGATATACATGTTCCCCATCCATGATAACATAATTTACAGTATTAACGTCTTTCATCTACAATTCTGCATAAAAATTTTGACTTGTATTAAGATTTCCTCATGATTTTAATTTTTTATAGTGAATTCATTTTAGGAACTGCACCCCGGGATCTCTTCAGATTATATCTCATTTTCAGGACAATCTGTAAACAACATGGCAATCTGTAAGTCAACCTAATAGGAGGCTATGTTTAGAAAGACCCCAAGGAACTACTGCTGCTGAAGGCAGAATCTCTCTTACCAAGTTGCTGCCCCCACATTTATGACAGTTCGTGCTGATGGCTGTGTTCTGACTGGTACTCTTGCACAGCGAATTCAGGAAAAGCAGAAATCACTTGGGTGGAGTTGTGGATAGTGGTACAATCTTTACCACCCTGAGAACAGGCAAATATTAGAATTTTATAAAGAGGCAGAATTAAAACCTACATTCCCTTTTCAAACCCTCCAAGTTCCCATTGTCATATACTATTCAGTTAGGTCTGTATTGTGACAAAAAAAAAGTGTATAGAATTTAAAGAGCACCCTTCTAAATATATGCTTTTGCCATTTATTTCCTCCATATCCCTTCTAAATATGTTAGTTTTTTTTTTTAACGGGCATTGTACCTTTAAAAACTGCAGTTTTGATCTAGAATGTGTGTCATGGGAAACCTCACTAAAATCACTGGGTGGCAATTATTTATGACATCTTTAACTGGGTACGAAAAGGTTAACAGCAAGGGTCTGTCAAAGCAGTCAGGGAACAGCCTTTAACCCAGAGCTGCTGATGTCATGGGAGCGATCCCTGATAACCAAACACATAAAGTAACATAAAGTAAATGACTTTTTAACTAGCAGTTATCCTGAAACATGTTACATTCCCACCTCCAAATATCAAGAAAACCTGAAAACCTCTCCATAAATACATAAATAAAGGAGACTTTTAAACTGCTATGTAACAAGAAACAAGTAGCAAAGGAAAACTAATCATTTTTATCATTAACATAAATGCATATAGCTAGACAGAAATAGCAAATAGAGAACCACCAGCACATTTGAAGCTT
>PVKC010025250.1:0-16469 GCA_004027635.1 Crocidura indochinensis
GTGTGTGTGTGTGTGTGTATCAGTCACAATTTATTTTTCTTTTTTTGTCTTTGGGCCATACCCAGTGATGCTCAGGGGTTATTCCTGGCTATGTGCTCAGAAATCACTCCTGGTTTAAAGTACCATATGGGAAGATGGGGATCAAACTCAGGTCTGTCCTGGGTGGGCTGAGCTATCACTTCAGTCCCTCTGTCACAATTTCTTTATCCGCCCATCTCCTGTTGGCTCTTTATTTATGGGTCTTGGCTATCCTGACTAGAGCAGCAATGAACATAAGTTTGCACATTTCTTTTCTATTTAGTACTTCTGTGATCTTTGGCTAGATACAAAGACATGGAGTTGCTGGCCCAGATGGCAGTACTATTTTTAAATGTTTGAGAACTCTCCACTTTGTTTTGGGAAGGTATTTTAGAAAGCTCCCTGGCCCACCGAGAGTGCTCAAGAGTATTTGCATCATGAAAAATAACATTTTTCTTCTCTGATTCAGACCAATGTTTAGTGTAGGGACAAATTAAGCTCTGCTGGATCCCTCAGCCCAGTTCCTCCTCCCCTGTACCCAAGTGTCCTTCCTGGAATCTGGGTGAAGTGCATGAACTCAGCTTCATCACACCTCGGGGCGGCTTCACCAAGCTGGGAACCTACATGATTTTGAACTAAGAAGAAACACAAGAACTTAGCTGTGTTATACAATAGCTTTAAACAGCTATTTATATTGCTTCTAAAACTATTTCTAAAACTTCCCAGTGGAGGGGACAGACAATTCTTAGGAGGCACCACTATAGTCACTTTTCCTCTCAATTTTTCTCACTTCCTTTCCTTGTTGTTGCTATTGCCTTACCGGGACTTGAACATGGTATGTTGCAGTGTTTGTGCATTCTTGATTGTGAGTAACAGAGATCATGCACATGGTTGCAACTACTGGGGAATCCCCGGTAGTAGTGTCTCCAGGCATGTATTTGGCATATTGTGCAGAGGCTGGGACTCTTGGTATCATTTCTACTCAGAGGTACTTTGCACAGAACCATCCACAGGCCTTGTGTGCACTTTCAGGATCAGAGAAAAAGAAACTTGGCCAAACAAAACAAAACAAAATCAGAACTGAACAGGGTATCTTGAGGGTGGGATGAAAGTACACTCAGATATTGACAAAGAGAAGAAAGTTCCCTGAAGCTAGAGACTTCCACAGGAAGTGTTGAGATTGGCAGGAAAACAAACCGGAAAGAAAAGGCAAAGAAATTATCACTGTGCTTCTTTGTGTATGTACAACTAAAATTCAACTATGAAGGATTCTGTAAATCACAATGGTTTCAATAAAAGAAATTAAAAAAATAAAAATAAAGTAAGTCATACAAATACATTTTTAAAATTGAAAATAATAAAACCAGTCAATAAATATGTCCACTTCTAGAAACAACTCTAATCTAATTCATTCCAAATTCAGTTTCAGTTCTTCCCCTCTCTTTCCTCTTTTAAAATTATACCATTTGACAGTGGGTGTGTCACTTGCCTTGCATATGACCAACCCAGGTTTTTGGGGGTATTTTTGTTTTGTTTTGTTTTAGGGCCAAACCCAGTGATGCTCAGGGTTTACTCCTGGCTATGAGCTCAGAAATCATTCCTAGTTTGAGGGACCATATGGGGATCGAACCCAGGTCTATCCTTGGTCAGCCACGTGCAAGACAAATGCCCTACTACTGTGCTATCACTCCAGTCCCTCCAACCCTACATCTCTTATGAACCCTGAGCACTGCCAGAAATTATCCCTGAGCACAGAAATAGGAGTAAGCTCTGAGTATGACTGGGTATAGTCTTAAAAAGAAAAAGATACCTATGTCATCTGAAAGGCTGTGTTATTTTTCTCTGTTTAACCTCTGTTCCAATTCTGTACAGAAACCAGTGAGTCAGGGACCTTCCCACCACCAGTTATGACTTTTTTTTTTAAATTCTTATTTAAACCATCATGGTTTACAAATTTATTCATAGTTGTGTCTTAGACACACAATGTTTTAGAACCCTTATCCAAACTCAGCCAATATTCTTCAACGACTTAGAACAATTAATTATAAAGTTTGTATGTAATCATAAAAGACTCAGGCTAGCCAAAACCATACAGATTTTATTTTTAATGAATCAATTTTACTTTCTCTGTAATGATTGAGGGGATGATAGTTACAACACTGTCAATTTGGGTATCTTGATCCCTTGCTAAATGTTCTTAGCATACCACACCCACTTCCATCCAATATTCTTTCTGTTCTTTCATGCCAACTCTAATCTCTTTTCTGAATCACCATTTTGTTATGATAGTCTTGAAGTTTGTGTTTATATTAGTTCATTAATAAACACCATTTGTTATTTTTATTTCTGACTTATTTCACTTAGCATGATCCTTCTATTCCATCATGTTGTAGTGGAATTATCTTTTCTCAGAGCTGAGTATTTCATTGTATATATACCTTTATTGGGCTAAATTCGGCACAAACAAACAGTATTTGCTTAATAAATTTATTAGAGCTTTGCTTTCATTCCTTTCTGAGGAAGACTTGGTGGAAAGCAGAGCTCAAGGGCACAGACAAGCCAGGCTTGGATGCGACTGGAAGCCCCTGGGAATGTCAAGTGCTGAAGAATGAAGCAGCAGGAGAGGGCATGCCGAGGGACAAGGCTGTGGAGAGTGTGACCGAGAGGCCACAGGAAACAGGAAACTGAGCTCAGACATAGGTCGGGAAATTGGTCGCAGGGGGGAGGAAGGAGGGCAGAACTCTTGCACCTCAAGGTCACTAAGACTCTTAAAAAAAAAAAAGCTAGAATTTTTGGTTTTTGGGTCACACCCGGCAGCGCTCAAGGGTACTTTTGACTCAATACTCAGAAGTTGCTCCTAGTAAGCTCAGGAGACTATATGGGATGCCGGGCTTTGAACCAAGGTCCGTCCTGTTTTGACCACATGCAAGGCAAACACCTTACCGATGTGCTATCGCTCTGGTCTCATACAAACTCTTTTATCTGAGAAAAAAAGAGCAGGCGTTACTTTTTCCTAGAATGTTCCTAGAACATGTCATTGACTTTTTTAGAGTTAGGACAGATTTCACTGTACAAGAGGGGATGAGACCAGATTAGATCTTCCAGATCCATGTAGGTGGGGCTTGGTGAAGTTCTAGAAAGAAGGAGATAGCTGGGTAGGCAGCAGGGTTTCCACACTGAGCATCATGAAGCCCAGTGGCCAGAGACGCTCATCTATATGGGTCAATTGAGGAGTTGGGGGCCCAGCACATCCAGAAGCCTTACCCCTCCCTTCTCACCTGGCCCTGCGGCCTGCAGCAAGCTACTAGCTAAGTCCATCCATGTGTGGTTTGCTGAGGCATGCTCCATCGGAGAGGAGGGGAAGCCCAGTAATATTTTGATTAATGACTTCCTGGAGGATGAAACTCTTTTCTACCGACAGCTCTATTAGAAAAAAAAAAAAACCTCAAGCCAAAACCTCTTCATAAATCATGCAAACGGCGGTTGCCGACGCAACCCAAACAGCTCCAGCGCACTGTCTATTTGCCTTGGGGTAGATGTTGATAAATGGAACTCGCCCACAGTCCATTTGGAACAGCTGAACTTTTAGCTGGAGCACATGGTTCTCTGCAACCTTCATTTGGAGCTGGGTCCTCAGGCTACTTTCATTTGATTATTTACATTTTTTTAATTTTTTTATTTTTGAGCCACTCAAGGCAGCTCTCGGGATTACTCCTGGATCTGTGCTCAAGAATTACTCCTCGAAGGCTTAGAGAAACCATATGGAATGCTGGGGATTGTACCTGGGTTGACTACATGCAAGGCAAATGCCTTCCCCATCGTGCAAAAGCTCTGCCCTCCAGGATTATTTCTTTATTTTTATTCCCTGTCTTTTGGTTGTTTCTGTGACTATGGGGCTGCAAATTTTGGGATGATGCTGAGGGTTATAATTCACAGCTTGTCTAGGATTGTACTAAACATGTGGGAGGGCAATTTTGGGGTCTCATGCTTACTAGGCAGGTGCTCAGACCTGGTCCCTAGAGGCATTTTAGACCCACCTGCAAACAATGACATTTCTGGTTTTTTTTTTTTTTGTTTGTTTGTTTGTTTGTTTGTTTTAAGGCTAAGTTAGATTAAGATGCTCAGGAATTCAGGGATTCCTCCAACTTACTGTGAAAGTGAACCCCTTTCCTTAGAATGCTTCCTTCTGACTTATCCCTAACTCCAGGGGCAGGAAACACCCCTAGGACTGAGTTGCAGGACAGAACTAAAAGTGCTAGAACATTCTTTCTAATGATATTTTTTTCCCCATCAACTGCAGCCCACTGCCTTCCGCTGATGCTGAGCAGACATATGCTTTGTCCTTCAGCCCCTCTCACCTGTGTACACCCCCTTGGTCGCCTGCTGGCACACCTGTGCACCTCAGCCACACAATTTCTCTCTCTCATCTGTCCCTGCGTTTGTTTAATCAGGACTTAATGCCTTTTGTGTCATAAATCATTAGCCTGACAGCCTGGACTCAGCTTTTTCGCATTAGTTATTGCCAGCGGTTTCTCCTCACGCTGTGACCTGGAGCCGATCACGAACTCTTCTCCTGGATGGGTTGGGGGACACCATCTGCATTCACAGTCGGGGTGATGGCATCTCAGGGTTAGCCAGAAAGGCACAGCTAATGGCAAAGGTGATGGCTTCCGCAGGTGGGAAGACAAGACCTGGGGCACACATGTGCTCTTGCTGGTCACATACAGTCCTTTGTTCTAAAAAGGGGGAAGCCACGGTGGGCAAAAGCAAGCATTTTCCAGTGTACAAGTGACTAAGTGATGAGTGGAAGAATTGCAATGTTCACCCATAAACACCTTTTTTAGGCTCCAAGGCATTCTGGCCAGTTCAGGAAAACCTACATCCAACCCTCTCTCTCTTTTTTCCCTACCCCATTCGCCTGCAGCCTCCAGTCTGCTATGTGAATTAAACTAGTCTTTCTCTCTCTTCTCAGTATAGTATTATGTAGCTACCACATGCCCGCTGTCACTAAGCATTTAGCAAGGATCACTGTGGTATGGAGAGTGGCAGAGGAGGTGATGGGGGAGGCTGTTTTCAAACTGACTTATGATACACAGAAGCTTATATTTCATACTATATATCCTGCTTGCAGACTTGGCTGATTCAGTGGCTCAATGAGGTACCCTTAAGTCCCAGTTCCCAAGACTTCCCAACTCTCAGCCATCCTTGTTCTCAGGCAGGATCCTTCAAGGTCACACACCCTACAGCAACTGGGCAACATTTTTGTTTGTCTGATCATACTGTGAAGGAAACAAAGAACTGAAAGACAGAACCAACCTTTTTGACAGACTATAAACAATTTCCTTCATTCTGACTGGGCCACCTCAGGCCATAATTGGGGTCTCTAACTCCATTCTCCATGCCCCTCAAATCAATTACAGTTGACCTCAGACAGCATAGACTATAGATTACCATCACATTCCTGGAAGAAGGAGAGAATGCAAAAAGAGGGAGGCTTCTCGAAGGTGCGGGGAAAGGAAAATGGGCTCAATTAATTCTGAAAATTGAAAGATTGCACCCTTGATGGTGACAATCTTGTTCTTGTGCTCTTGGAATTCTCTGAGAAAGTCGTTCACTGCCAACAGAATGAGACTCCCCCCCCCCCCAGCTACCCAATGGGTTTGATCATTTTCTGATCCTAGCTCCCCTCAATTTTGTTTCTCCAACCAATCCAAGCTCACTGCTGGAGCTCATGCATCAACAGGGTGCCACTTTGTGCCATGGCCAAAAAGGCTTTTCTCTGTCTCTCATTCCAAGCTCGTTCCAACCATACTCTGCCTCATTTTAGTAAGTTCCGATGAGGTCACTCTATTTCCTGAAAGATTCTTCCTGGGTTTCATTTGCTTCAGGTTGCCACGAGACAGCAATCTTCCTTATTTTCACTTTTACTAAAGTGAGGTAGCATAAAGATTGCCAGGTTCGGGGCCAGGCGGTGGCGCTGGAGGTAAGGTGCCTGCCTTGCCTGCGCTAGCCTAGGACGAACCGCAGTTCGATCCCCTGGTTTCCCATATGGTCCCTCAAGCCAGGAGCGACTTCTGAGCACATAGACAGGAGTAACCCCTGAGCATCACCTGTATAGCCCAAAAACCAAAAAAAAAAAAAAAAGATTGCCAGGTTCAGATGTGAAAAATAAAAATTCAAGTTCATAACTCTAAGTCCAATTTAAATCTAGCCTTCACCCATAGATAGGACATATCCAGATCCACCTCCATTCCTTCTTTCCTTTCTTTCTGATCCCAGCTCCGTTTTGCCACACAGTTTACTCTTTCTCATGTGGGTGGAGTCTCTAAAAACCTACCCTAAGCCACAAGTTCCTCCCCGTGGCTTTTCTCTTCTGCTCCTATCACACATGTGTGTGTGCGTGCATGCGTGGTGTGTGTGTGTGTGTGTGTGTGTGTGTGTGTGTGTGTGTGTAGTCAACCAGACTTTTTCTCTAAAAGGAAAACACTATCTTTCTTCTTGTTTCTACACTCCTGTTTTATTTTTCCTCATGTACTTTACTTCCTTTGGCTCAAACTTAACTTTGTTGAATTTTTGTCTTCCCCCATTTTAGTGTAAGTTCCATGATATTATATACATACATTCAGCCCTTTCATGCACCTTCATGACCTAGATCAGAGCAAGGCATGAAGGATGTACTCAACTACTATTTGTCCAATGAATGAAACTTTACAAGAAGCTTACTGCTTCCCCTATAGAGAAATTACTCAAATCTACCCATCCTCCCATGAAAGCAAACCTGATGTTGAGACTAGACTCGTTTTTCTTTTGCTCATGCTTCAGACAGAGAACATGATTGATATCATCTGAAAGGAAGGAAACAGTTCCTCGTGTTGGTCTCTGCGTGTAACAAAAGAATTTTCATTTTCATCAGCCCAACTCCCAGCCCATCTCCAGCGATGGATTATCTTAAGTTTCTCTTGGCAGTTCTTCATGCACATAGAGGTAAAGATGATGTCTTCATTTAAAAAAATTTACCTTTTTTGGGGGGGGATCTTATAATCTGCTCAGAATCTATGATGCTCTTTAGCTAGGCTAGATCATTTCTCTCTTGTTTAGAGAAATTTCATGTTATGGATTCTAATGATCAGTAGTGGAATGCTTGGTGGACTAATTGAGCAAATGGGAGTCTTTACCATGATTTTAGTTTAGTACCAGTAAACAATAGGAATCTTAGAATAAGTTAAAGATCATTAATTGGTATATCACGGCTCCAGCTAATTGATACAATGTGCTGTACCTATCTTTCAGCTCTATGCCAAGAGATGCTTTGGGATACAACTGTTAAACTTGCTGAGAATATGACGCTAGAGTGTATCTACCCATTCATGGACAGCTTAACCCAGATGGAGTGGTTCAAGATCAACACAACCAATAAAGAATCCATAGCCATCTTTAACCCAGTTCATGGTGTGGTCATTAGGGAACTGTATGCTGACAGGGTGTCCTTTTTGAATTTAACTGCATCTCCCAATGATATGACCCTGTACTTTCATAATACCTATAGAGCTGATGTTGGCTTCTATTGCTGCTCTTTTCACACTTTCCCTTATGGACACTGGGAGAAGATGATCCAGGTGGTTTCAATAGGTAAGTGAAAATGTTATTTGCCTTGATTTTGATTGAGTTAAGCCTGTAAAGCTCAAGCAAAAACTTTAAAATGCTATTTTTGTGACATCTCCAATTACCTCTTTAAAATTATAACATTTCAGGGAAATATCACAACAAACTGCATTCATTTTTATTGATGTACTAATAGTTCTCTAAGAGACCTGCAAATCTGAACACAGTTGGAGAAAGGACAAGTTTTGTATGGTCTTCCTGGTAAACTGAAGCCTAGATTAAACTGATGTTGGACAGAACTAGAAAGCTCTGTGGTCAGTGCTTTATCCCAGTGATGAAAAATTGAGGCTCGTGCAGATTCTGTTTTAGACCATCATCATGAAATAAATATTAAAATAAAGCATATTTAACCAAACAAATTTGCTGGTTTCAAAGTACATGGACACATTATGTTTACTCCATACGTGATCTATGAAGTGTGCATGATCTATAAAGTTTCTTTACAAATGCTACCATTGGAGTTCTTACTGAGTTCTTTTGCTGGTGTAGGGTCTTGTCTTGATGTCAATGGCTACTTAATATAAGGATGGTGGGGGCCAGAGAGATAGCATGGAGGTAGGGTGTTTGCCTTGCATGCAGAAGGACAGTGGTTTGAATCCCGGCATCCCATATGGTTCCCTGATCCTGCCGGGGGTGATTTCTGAGCGTAGAGCCAGGAGTAACCCCTGAATACTGCTGGGTGTGACCTCAAAACAAAACAAAACAAAACAAAAAAAGAATAAAATAATATAAGGATGGTGACTGCTGAAGGATTAGTGATTTTGCCAGTTTTGTCAAGTGAGACCACAGTGAAGTTTGCCACAGTGACCCACTTTCTCTTTTTATAAAGCATCTGTTTCTTTTTTTTTTTTTTTTTTAACAGCAATACTGTTTGGTAGAGTGTTACCCAGAGAAGATATTTATTCACAATTGATTGACAATCTATGCCTTCAATGTTAACGACTGCCTTATCAACTATGTTTATATAATATTTAGGATTCCTTTTACTTGGTCATTTTAAGAGTTCTCAGCATCTTTAAAACTGTTCTTAATGGCATTTGGAAAAAGGTATTTGTTTCCAGGAAGTTTTCACTTGGCTTTCTTCAAATCCATCATAGGAATTATTATCTATGGCAAAGTAACCTAAAGAAATATATTTTTAGAATGAGTACTGGAATAAAATATTAATCTATAGGCTTCATAAATAGGTGTCTTATTAGAACCCGCAAACATTAGTTTTTATAACTCTATCAGTGGTACTAGGTGGTCAGATGTGCTGTTATTATATAATAAAGAGTAAATTATTATTTTTTATTTTGAAAGTATTTTCTCAGTAGTAAAATAAAAAATCCAATAAACCATGTTATAAACATATTTAATCATTTATTTTAAATGGCTTTTTTTCTTTCACTAATAAAACACAGGTAGACTTAATATAAATGTTTTTAGAAGGGGATGTGGTGCTCAGGGCTTACTCCTGGCTCAGCATTCAGGGATCCCTCCTGGCAGGGAGGACAGGAATACTATGGAATACTAAGGATTAAACCCAGGTTGGCTTCATTCAAGGCAAACACCCAACCCACAGTACTCCAGCCCCTTGTCTGATTCTTTAAGGCCTTAGGTTGATCGAAATGGAAAATCATTGGATTTAACTTCATATTATCTATTGCATTAGCCCCTGATAAGAAAATCAGCCAGGAACTTCTCTTTTTTATAATTCTGCAGTCTTGTTTGTCTACAAGGTAAATCTATGGGTTATTAAGGATGTAGTGTTATAGTACAAATCAGGCCTTTACATGTTTAAGATATTGGGTTCCATCCTGGCACCAAGTGACCTCAGAGAATTCTCACTGGGTGTGACCTTCAAACTCTGCAAAACAATAAAAAAATATTCATTTGCTTCATCCATGACTTTAGCTAGATCTCTGTGGCTTCGACATCAGCTCCTGGGATAGTGTCTTACTACCTCATCTAGAGATGGTTTCTGTCCTTAAGCATCATAAAATAATCTCTGCTAGCATCAGATTTTTCTTCCACAGCATTCTTACCACTCTGCTTTCATAGAATTGAAGAGAATGAGGTCCTTGTTCTAGACTAGGCTTGTCTTCAGGGAATGTTTCAGTTGTTTTGATTCTCTTACATTTTCTTCAAAAGGGGCCTTACTTAATAAAATGCATATATAAAGTATATAGTATATATAACTCATGTGTTTACTGGAATAGCTTTAATTTCCTTCCATCACTTATACTTTCTATTCAGGTGCTCACTGTTTGGAACAAGAAGCTTTGCTTTGCTTTTGCCTTGTCTTCCAAGATGTGTTTTTTCACTAAGTTTAGTCATCTTAGTCTTTCAATTTAATGTGAGAATTGTGTGACTCTATGTTTCACTGGACCATATAGTGGTCTCTTTGTAGGGCCACTAACTTACCAAATTTCAGTATTGTTGCATTTCAGCGAATCAAGAAGTCCAAGAGGAAAGAGAAGGTGGAATAGGACGGGTGAAGTTGTAACACACAGGGGATTCACCAAATAAGTGCTTTTTATCACAAGGTTGTGGCACAAGGAACCCCCAAATCATGGCAGCAGTCACATCCAAATCATTGCTTCCAGGTTACAGAGTACCATAACATGCACAATAATCATAAAAATAATGAGAAAGTGATGAACACTAAATTACCAAAATATGACACAGAGACCCAATATGAGAATGTGTTCTTGGAACAATGGGACTGATGGACATTGCTGGATACAGTACAACTATCCTCGTTTCTATGGAAGAGCAATGAAAAAACAGGTAGAATAGTGGCTACAGGGTGGGAACAAAATTTCAGGAGTCCTAGGTTAAATGGTACAAAATTGTATTTGTGCAGAATGAATTAGTCTATAAGATATAAAGTAAAATTTAAAAGCATTCATTTATAATTTACTGTACTTTTTGTACCATAAGACACCTCCCCACCCCGGTACTTCTTATGGAACAAATGCCGCCTGGAGCTGAAACCTGAGTGCAGGGAAGGAGAGCATCTAAAAATTTATTTGTGTCTTATGGTTAGGCGCATCTGATAGTGCAAAAATTACGGTACTTTTTTTTTTTTTATTTTGCTTTGGATCACATCTGGCTGTGTTTATTTCTGACTCTGTACTTAGGGATCATATCTGGGGATATGTGTTTAAGGTCTTTGTGTTTAAGGCAAGAGCCTTACGTCTATACTATCTCTTTGGATCCAGTTTATAATTTTATATTAAATACATAGGTATGTTTCATATACTCTCATTACAAATATAAGATGTGAAAGATTATTATTATCACATTAATATTACTCTAGGAATATTATAATTACTCATGTATTGTCTATTACATGCTATATGCAATCTTATTTTATTGTTTACACCAGGGGTCTCAAACTCAATTTACCTGGGGGCCGCAGGAGGCAAAGTCGGGGTGATCCTTGAGTGCAAAGTCAGTAGTAAGCCTTGAACATTGGGGGGTGTGACCTAAACAACTAAAACAAAGCAAAACAAAATAAGATTCCTCTAGGGCAGGGCCACGAAATGTTGTACGGAGGGCCGAAAATGGCCCGCAGGCCACGAGTTTGAGACCCCTGGCTTACACATACACACTTTTTATTAAAAGCAAACAGTTTATCTTCTGAATTTAGGCTAGATAGAACTAAATTATTGAACAACTATGGAGAAATTGTGGTTGCCACATTAAGTTAGGATTTTAGGCATCATGTCTCAGCAATTTTAGTAATCTTTTTTATTTTTATCAACAAGATTTGTCTCTCTTATTTTTTTTTTTTTGTTTTTTTGGGTCACACCCAGCAGTGCTCAGGGGTTGCTCCTGACTCCATGCTCAGAAATTGCTCCTGGCAGGCACGGGGGACCATATGGGGCACCGAGATACGAACCGATGACCTTTTGCATGAAAGGCAAACGCCTTACCTCCATGCTATCTCCCGGGCCCCTGTCTCTCTTATTTTTAAGGACAGGGATGAGAACTCTTTGCTTCATGGGCTTTGCACAAATAACTATGAACTAATCAGTTACAGAGGCATCTAAACAACTTTATGCAGTTAGAATTCTTCATGATAGTATATTAAGCTGCTTTGTTATTTTTGCTTTCATATTTTAAGTATTAGGAGACCAGTGAGTACATTTAACTCATATGATATTTGGCAGGCTTTATTTTTCAAAATTCAGTATGGTAGGGAATATGAAAAAGCGTAACTGCATTTCAGAATTCAGTATAAAATACATTTAACTTCAATTCATGCACTTTATTAACGACATATCATGAACTATAAATAACACATATGTGTAGTAAAAGGGGACAGAAATGATCTATTTAACATAAAAGATTGTATCTTGAGTTCATAAATTCTCATTTGCACAATAAATTGGAAGAACTTCCAGAGGCTGAGAGATGTACAACTTCAAAAATCTATTGTGTGGGGCCAGGGCAGTGGAGCAAGAGGTAAGCCATCTGCCTTGCCCATACTAGCCTAGGATGAACCACGTTTCGATCCCCCAGGGTCATATTGTCCCCCAAGTCAGGAGCGACTTCTGAGCACAGAGCCAAGTGTGACCCCAAAATCATAAAAAATCTGTTGCTAAAAATGAGGAATTACATTTCTCTACAATAGTTATTTTTATATTAGCTATTGCTTCACTCATGTTACAATTTGTCTAAGAGATCTATGTACTTCAATATTGTGCACACCTATTTATTAGCTGAATCCTCTTGATGTCTTGATCCTCGAATAATATTTGAGTACATAGATTTATCTCTCCTCTTATAGTTTATTGTGTGAGAAGAGCTTTACCATGTCTCACTCAGGCCCTTTCTTTTAAACCTCCCTCCACTGAAATGTGGGCACAAGTTGGATTTGGCAGATAAGGAAAAATGAGAGAGTGCTGTGTGGCAACGTGTCCAAGTTTACACTTTCTATATGTCCCACAGATGAAGTTGTAAATCCATGTAGAAAATGACCACCTTAAAATATGGAAGGCCCTGGCTCCTGAGGAAGGAGATATGAGCTTTGCACGTTTTCAACTCCCTACCCTATCAAGATTTCAGTCTAGTCTTAAAAAGCAAATTCAATATCTTCCTCCAGATAAGTGGCTCTATTTGTGCAAAATTGCATTTGAGGAGTGTTCACTTCAGAAAGACCCTTCTGGACTAGTCACTGGCACAGATTGTCAGTGGTAAAAATGGCTGCAATCATTTTTCTTTCTCATGGGAGAATACTCTGAGAAGATTTGAGGACAGTAGTCCCAAAAGAGCCCTTTTATTGCAGAATGTGTAGCCGATAGTGGGATTATGGAGAAAATTCATGCAGCCCTTTTGTCTTCTGAAGTAGTCAGTTGCAAAATATGCAGATATTATTCTAGAAACACAGCTGGTATCCCCAAGCTTACCCACATGACTGGCCCTCTCAGGAAACTCCACCCCTTAACTGTCAGTGAGATGCCAGTGGGGTAGGGAATAAACAAATACCATATATTTGAGTACTTAAGAAACACTAGAGGGAATCTTCCTGTTCCCATTATATGGCTTAAGAAACAGAGTCAGGGGGCCGGGCGGTGGCGCTGGAGGTAAGGTGCCTGCCTTGCCTGCGCTAGCCTAGGACGGACTGTGGTTCGATCCCCCGGTTTCCCACATGGTCCCCCAAGCCAGGAGTGACTTCTGAGCGCATAGCCAGGAGTAACCCCTGAGTGTCACTGGGTTTGACCCAAAAACCAAAAAAAAAAAGAAAAAAAAGAAACAGTCAGAGCTATTAACTAACTCAAGTTTTCTGCTCTGCCAAGTCACAGGGCCAAGGGGAAATCAAGTCAAGTCTCTGAAGGTCCAGCAAATAGATGAAGGGATTGGACTTTGGCCAAGGGAAAAGGATGCTCTAGGGTGAGTTGCACTGGACAGTGAGGATTTGGGAGGAGGTTTTGTTTTTGCTTTCAAGAGTTATTTTTATCATTTATTTGTTCATTTAGGGTATTAGTACTTGATGGTATTAAATTTCACTGATTTCCCACTTCAACCCTTTTTTCTCTTGGTTGTTATTGTCATTGCAATGATTCTCAAATCACACAGTGGTGTTCACACTAATCCGGTTGCTGTGGACATCATGAGGAACTTGATTATGTGATGTAGTCTTTGTGGTAACTTGGTGTCTTGTAGAGAAACACGTCATCAGCCAGTCTTTTTCCGCCTCTAAAAAGAAGACTGACTCTCTACATTGTAACTATGCAGAAGGGAATAAATATTTCAGAGTTGGGTAATCAAGAAATATGGATTGAAACACCCACTGTTGAACTAGGAGTAACTTAGCGGATGTATTGTATTATTGGAATTGTCAGGGTTTTACAGAGAAACCGAATCAAGGCAATGATTGATTCTATGTAAGAAAGAGCTTCCTGTGATCAGAGAGGGACAAGTCCAGGTATTCAGTGTGGGCCTGCTGGTTGGATCTCGGAATTGTAGAAGCTTAGACAGTCAGCCAGAGAATTCCCTCTTGTTAGGAAAGCCAGTCCTTTTTTTTCCTTTTCTTTTCAGACTTCCAACTGACTGGATGAGTTGGAAGGTAAGTGGCTTCCTCAAACTCTACCAGTTCAAAGGTTCATCTCATTCCAAGCCGTAGTCCAAATCAACATTTAAAATGAGCTATCAGAGGCTGGAGCAATAACACAACAGGTAGGGCATTTGCCTTGCAAGCGGCTGATAGGGGCCAACCCTGGTTTGATTTCTGGCATTCCATATGGTCCCCTGAGCCTGCCAGGAAAGATTTCTGAGCATAGAGTCAGGAGTAACCCCGGAGTGTTGCCTCGTGTGGCCCCAAAACAAAACAAAATATTAGCCAGCACACTTAGTTTGGAAAGTGATGGGTCATTAGTAAGGGCCCTCAGAGCCTATGAGTCAATAATCTTACTGTGTTATCCTATGTAGCCTAGGATATTAATTTAATTTAGATTTATCTAGATTTGATCTAGAGATTCCTGCAAATATCCTCCAGATTGTCACCTCTAGGAGAATGACCTAAAAATCTCTAGAGTAGAAGTGGGTACACTAGCCAAAAAAAATGGATCTATTGAACATGAAATCCCATTAGCAAGAAGTTGAGCAAATTCACTGAGATTTGGCCTACTATATTCTAAAGTAGTGAGTGACCAGTTAAGACCCATTAGCAAGGGGGATGAATTTCAGCAACATTATAATAAAAAAAGAAAACCAGAGAAACAAGAACAGGGTTCAAAAGCACAAAACCCACATGATATTCTTCCTTTCCTTTAAAGTTGGAACAGTGAAAAATCCAAACAATGTGTTATTTTCAGATCTAAACAAGTGTGATTAAACTCTAAGAAGAAATCAAGTTGTGAGCATGACAGGAAAGGCCAAAGGAAGAACCTTTAGCAATTATAATTCTGCTTTTTTTTTTTTTTGAAAGAGGCCTTTGGTCCCCATTAGCCTCAAAAATGCCTCAGCAAACCTGGTATGAGTTAATGGGTATGCTGAGTTCGGAGGAACTGAACCCACTTATCCACAAATTCACTTATCAAATCTTAATTGAAAAAAACCCACTAAATATGAGATAATGCTTGTGGTTTTGTATGGTACAAAAATACAACTTATCTCTAAAGAGCATAGCAAAGTGTTATGGGGCAAACAAATTGTAATAGCAAATGGGGATTTATTTATTTTTTATTTTGGGATCATATCTAATGGTGCTCGAGGCTTAACCCTGGATCCACCCTCAGGGATCATACCTTGGAAGTGATCAGGGGACCAGATGGTTAGAGAGACTAAATATTTTGGTTAACTGTGTGCAAGACAGCAATACCTGCTGTATTTCACTGATCATATTGACTGGAATTAAAAGCAAAGAATAAGTATAATTACATTTTAAATCTAATTTTAGAGGAGTGAGAAATCTATTTTTAGCTAAGAAATTCAGGATTGATTTCTTCTAAAGGGGGACTTTGTGGGGGAACCTTGAAGGAAGAGAATCAGAATATTTGTGGAAGTAGAAACATTTCAAGAAAACTGCTTTGGAAATGAAATGGAAAGCAACGACATTTCACCTTGTGGTAGATTTCTTGGAGAGGTCATTTTCATTTCTAAAAAAAAAGGTTCCAAAAGATACAGATTAAGCCAACTCCTGGTATTATTGATCCACTCTGCAGCCTCTTTGGGTTAACAGCCCTCAACTGGGCTGGGCTAACTCATGTGGATTCGATGTTTCCAAAGGTACCAGAACCAGGGTCTTTGGCAATGACAGGGACACTATTTTAAGGTGTTTGCAAAAATGGTTCCATTTGTGACTTTTGTCCTGACTCCCTAAATTCAGAAAGAGGAAAGGAAGCAGATGAAAGGCACTGGCTTCCCTCTCAGACAGCTTTGGAAGCTGGGGAATGGGTAGTGGGGAGAAATGTGCCTTGTGGAGGTGCTCTAGGGGCAGGGAGCCTTGAGGGGGTGTTGCTTCAGCCCTGTAGCCCTGTGCTCTCCTACACTCTCTCAGTTGGTCTTTTCCAGTGTTAAAGAGAGAGAGAGGAAGGGAGGACACAGAAAGGAAAGAGGTGAGGACAGAAGAGAAGAGGAGAAAAAGAATTAAAGACAAATTTTGCACCTTAAAAGAGGGTGTGGGTAAGCCAAGAGTGGGGTGCTATGAAATGATTTCACACCCAGAAATCTCTCACTATCTCCCTCCCTCCCTCCCTCCCTCTCTACTTCCTTCCTTCCTTCCACCCTTCCTTCCTTCCACCCTTCCTTCCTTCCTTCCTTCCTTCCTTCCTTCCTTCCTTCCTTCCTTCCTTCCT
>PVKC010025251.1:0-16564 GCA_004027635.1 Crocidura indochinensis
CACACACACACACACACACACACACACACACACACACACACACACACACACACACACACCGTCACTACCAGAAGTGATTCCAGAATGTAGAGCCAGAAGTTAAGCCTTGAGCACCTCTGGGTGTGGCCACAAACAAAACAAAACAAGTAACAGTTCTAAACAGTTTCCAGATATTTGGCTGGTCCACACATGGAAGAAATTTTAATTCTAACAAGAGGGAATATGGCAACATTCATTCTGAAGGGCTCCTGACCTAAATGAAAACTTGCTTTTCTTGGGCCCCGAACTATAGTACAGTGGGTAGAGAGCTCACCTTGCCAACTGCCCATCAGGTTTGATTCCTGACCTTCAATGTGGAGCCCCTCCAGGAGTGATCCCTGAGCCCAAAGCTAAGAGTAAGCCCTGAGCACCGCTGGATTTGGTAAAACCAAACCAAACCAAACCCAAACCCAAACAAATACACAAACATATCAAACATAAACAAAACCAAATCCATACCAAATAAAACAATAATCACGTTGTCTTCATTACAGTGAGGTTTGGGGTCCATCTGGTGGCTAGAAATATATATATATATATATATTTTTTTTTTTTCCAGAAGGATTTTTCTAAACACAAACCTAGTCTCTCTGTTTCCCTCTTGTGACCAAGGGTGGCATGACACCTTAGGGTTCCTCCCTGCTTGTTTAAAATGACAAAAATAAAGATACAGATCCGGAAGGAAGTGAGTTATCAGCAAACGTTTCCTTAACACCCACAGAGCAGATGGGGCTCAGAGATGGGCAGAAGAGGACCAATACTGGTATGACACCTGCAGATGCTGTCTGCTGTGTGCATAATATTCACGAAAACTCCAAATAGGAAAATTCAAGTGTGCAATTTTGTGTGGCGTGTACCATGGGCTTGTGACATATTCTCAAGGATCCTATTTTAGATTTATAGCTAGTGTCCAGTTTAGAATGCCACTTTATTTATTATTTCAAATATGTCTACCTCTTTTCCCTTTGTTGTTGCTGCAACGAGGGACTTACACACAGGGCTGTGGTACTCTGAGCTTCTGTGCTCTCCAGAGGTTGGTTCCACACTTGAGTTTTTGTCAGAGGTTTTTATTGAGCTATTTGTTGCTAGTTGATCTTAACATTTGGTGGCTTCATGCCACACTGGCATCTAATTTGATGTGTTCTTATTGGGATGATAGTATTAAAATTTTTCTCCTGGTTATGTGTTCAGAAATTGCCCCGGCTGAGGGAACCATATGGGACACTGGGGATCTAACCGAGGTCCATCCTGGATCGGCTGTATGCAAGGCAAACGCCCTAGTGCTGAGCTATCGCTTCGGCCCACCATGCCCTTTTTTTAAATGAGGTGTTTACATCCTATAGTGTTCAGGGCTCTCTCTCTCTCTCTCTCTCTCTCTCTCTCTCTCTCTCTCTCTCTTTCTCTCTCTCTTTTTCTCTCTCTTTCTCTCTCTCTTTTTCTCTCTCTTTCTCTCTCTCTCTTCCATCCTTCTTCCAAACTTCTTTTCTTTCTTCCTCTTTCCCTCCCTCCCTCCCTCCCTCTCCCTTCCTTCCTTATTTCCTAGAAATACCCGCCCCCCAAAGGGACTAGAATGACAAAAACCTGGGCAGAAAGTACAGTGGGTAGGGAGCTTTCCTTACATGCAGCCATCCCCAGCCTGCTAAGAGTAATTTCTGAGTGCAGAGCCAGGAGTAATCTCTGAAAAACAAACAAACAAAAAGAATGAGAATTCAAACCCTGATTTTAAAGACGGAGTAAGGGGACCATGAAGCAAGGAGAGAGGGCACAGCCTTTTTTTTTTTTTTTTTTTGGTGGGGGGGGGCACAGCCAGCGGTGCTCCTGGCCATCTGCTCAGAAATAGCTCCTGGCAGTCACGGGGGACCACATGGGACACCGAGATTAGAACTAACCACCGTAGGTCCTGGATCAGCTGCTTGCAAGGCAAACGCCGCTGAGCTATCTCTCCAGGCCCGAGAAGGCAGCCTTTTAAGTCTAGAAGCTGAGCAAAAGCATTCAGATGACCTTTGGCAAAAGAATGGGACCTTTGTTCTCTAACTGGAAAGAGTCAATTTTTTTACCAACAACTTGAGCCGGCAAAGGACTGGATTATCCTTTTGAGCCTTCGGGATAGGAACCCACCCTGCCAACACCTTGATTTGATTCTAGGGGCCAGACATCTAATTTTCAAAGCTGTTCAGTAATCAATGAGTTTAAATTGCTAAAATTTAGAAGGCAATTTGTTTCTGCAGCAGTATGAAATTAATACATGATTAAATTTTTTAGATCAGAGGCCCATTATTCATGAGGGTCATACACTCCTTTGAGAACCTGATAAGAGCTCTGTATCTTCATAAAATTTATAGATACACAAAAATGGAATAACATTTCTAGGCATCCACAAATGATCTGAAGCGCATTTTACCTTGGTATGTTGTAATGCTCCAAGGAAAATCAGAAATTCTGATCATTTCTTTTCCCCAACAAAGTCTGTCACAGCATCCTTGAGCATGCAGCTGGACTGCTTTGAACTTTGAGTCAATATGAGGGAGATGAAATTCATAGATACTGATGTTGAAAGATCTCAGCCTGATATTTCGCTGAGAAGCTTCTTGGCACTATTAAAGATGACAGTTTTCATTAGACAGTTACTGATAACTAGCAAGTTGAGGATTACTTCAAAAATTGATATATAAAAATCGCTGAGTGGGTATTGATTTTATTCCCCAAAGAGTGAAAATACAACTCCGTAAATATTAGTCCTAGTAAATTACATTTACTAAGAATCAGTGTCAGTGACTGGAGTTTCCTCAGATGTATGGATTTCCTATTTGTTTAGAGCAACATCCTCAGAAATATCAAGTGAATCCTTAGCTGGCATATTCTAACAACTGTGGTAAAAAAAAAAAAGATGAAATCAAATTTAATAGTGACTTTGATTTAGTCTATTCTAAATATGACTGTTTTAACATATCATATTTAAATATAATATCAGTTAGATACAGCTTATTCTTTTTTGGGGGGTCACACCCAGTGGCGCTCAGGGGTTATTCCTGGCTCTGCACTCAGAAATCGCTCCTGGCAGGCTCCGGGGACCATATGGAATGCCAGGATTAGAACCACCATTCATTCTTGATTGTCTATGCGCAAGTCAAACGCCCTATCTCTGTGCTATTTCTCCGCCCTCTTTTATTTATTTATTTGTTTGTTTATTTTGTTTAGGGGCTATACCCAGCTGTGATCAGGGTTCTGTGTTCAGGGATCACTCTTGGCAGTGCTAGGAGAACCAGGAGAAGTGCCAAGGATCAAACCTGGGTCAGCAATGTGCAAGGCAAGCATCCTAACCACTGTATTATCTCTTCAGCCCACAGTTTATTCAATTAACTTAATTTTAAATTGTTTTTGGAATCCTTTTCATTTTTGGTGTAGTGCCTCTCAAGTTGAACTAACTACATTTCATATGTTTTGTTATTAACAGCCACATGTGGCTGATGAATTTCATTTTGGATGACGGGTTTAGAGAATAATGAGGCACTGAAATAAGTTTTTTGAGATTTATGGGTCACATCTGGTGGTGCTCAGAACTTACTCCTAGTTCTGTGCTCAAGGATCATTTCTAATAGTGCTTAAAGGACCATATGGAATACTCTGAAATTGAACTGGAGTTGACCTTAATGCAAGGTAGCACCTTTCCTGCAGTTCTATCTCCCTGGCCCTTTACACATTATTTATTAATATTTTACTCTCTCTTTTTTAATTTTTATTTAATTTTTTTGAGTCATACCCAGAAGTACTCAGTGGTTACTCCTGGCTCTGCACTCAGAAATCCCTCCTGGCAGGCTCAGGGGACCATATGGGATGTCAGGATTCAAATTGGAGTCCGTCGGGGTTGGCTCCATGCAAGGCAAACTCCCTACTGCTGTGCTATCTCTCTGACCCCTATTTTTTGATTTTTTTTTTTTTTTTGGCTTTTGGGCCACACCCGGCAGTGCTCAGGGTTACTCCTGGCTGTCTGCTCAGAAATAGCTCCTGGCAGGCACAGAGGACCATATGGGACACTGGGATTCAAACCAACCACCTTTGGTCCTGGATCGGCTGTTTGCAAGGCAAACGCCACTGTGCTATCTATCTCTCCGGGCCCTATTTTTTAATTTTTTATTTAGTCATAATGAAATGACAGAGTTATTCATGATTAGGTTCCAGGCATGCAACACCAATCTTTTCACAACATATACATTATTTAATAGAATATTTAGGGGCTGGGGATATAGTTCACGTTTTGCATGCAAGAGGCCCTCAGTTCTATTATTGGATCAGATAAACTGTCTTCCACTCTCATGAGTGGAGCTCATTCCCATGAGTGCTCACATCTGTGAGTGTAGCTCTGATGATCCTTCGCACCTCTGTCCCCAGTGCTAAGGGCCTTAGCCCCTTACGCTAATAGCACTACTTAACTAGGTGAAGCGCCAAACTATTAGGCCTGTAGTACTGGGCAGAGTATTTCTAGGAATGGACTCTGGGCCTCTGAAAGATCTGGGGAGGATCCTAATTTCCACTGCAACATTCTTATAGAGATAATAAAATTATCTTCAGAGATCAAAGTAGCTAATATATAAAGGAATGATTGTTCCTTGTGCCCCCTTTAATCATATATACTGTGACAACATTGCCAATAAGGTGTGAAGAAAAAATATAGAAAAAATCTGCAAACTCAAAAGTTAGTATATATATAAGTATATATATATGTACTTATGTATAAGTATATATGTGTATATATACTGAAAATATCTATATACTCAGAAGTATTTTGATACATGTCACCAAATTGCACTTCAAAAGGCTGAACCTATTTACACTCTAAATTCTACATTATTAGGTTTTCATATTTTTTTTTTTTTTTGTGGCCATACCCAGTGGTGCTCAGGGGTTACTCCTATTTCTGTTCTCAGAAATTATTCCTGGCAGGCGTGGGGATTATATGGAATACCAGGGATTGAACCCAGGTCAGCTGCAAATGCCCTACTCATTATGCTATTGCTCAGGTTCCAAATATTTGAACATTTGATAATCTAACAAAAACATGTTACTTATTTTTTTGCATTTATTTTTATTTAACTAGGGATACAATTATTTTCATATGTTTACCAACTATTTGTAGTGTGTGCGTTATTTGCTTGTTTATATTCTCTACCAGGTGGTTTGTTTGTTAGGGTGTTAGATCTTTTTATTGAGATGTAAGAGTTCTTTTATTTTTTTTGGTTTTTGGGTCACACCCGGCAGTGCTCAGGGGTTACTCCTGGCTCCATGCTCAGAAATTGCTCCTGGCAGGCACGGGGGACCATATGGGGCACCGGGATTCGAACCGATGAGCTTCTGCATGAAAGGCAAACGCCTTACCTCCATGCTATCTCCCGGGCCCGAGATGTAAGAGTTCTTTTTTTTTTTTTTTTGTTTTGTTTTTGGGTCACACCCGGCAGTGCTCAGGGGCCACTACTGGCTCCATGCTCAGAAATTGCTCCTGGCAGGCACGGAGGACCATATGGGGCACCGGGATTCGAACCGATAACCTTTTGCATGAAAGGCAAATGCCTTACCTCCATGCTATCTCCTGGGCCCCAAGAGTTCTTTTAATAGTAATCACACATACCCTTTGCCACATAGTTTCAAATATTTTGATAGTTGCTTAACCTCAATTTTGTGGCATGCTTGGTATGAGTGCATATTTTTCAATGTAGAAATTTAAAAATTTTGGTTTAACTTAGAATCAATAGTTTTGGACTTTATAGTTATGCTTAAAATCATTTATTAGGGGTGGAGTGATAGTACAGCTGGTAGGGCACTTACCTTGCATGCGGTAGACCCAGGTTCCACTTCCAGCACCTCAGGAGTGTTCCCTGAGCACAGAGCCAGGAGTAAACCCTTAGTACCACTTGGATGTGTCCCCCAAAACAAAACAAAAACAACGAAAAAGTAATTTCTCACCATAATACTATGAAAACATTCATTTCAGTGACCAGAGAGCTATCACAGTGGTGGGGCATTTGCCTTGCATGCGGCTGACCTGGGAGAGTTCCAGTTTTATTCCTTGCATCCCATCTGGTCCCCCAGCCTGCCAGGGGCGATTTCTGAGTGCAGAGCCAGGAGTGACCCCTGAGCAGCGCTGGTTGTGGGTCCCAAACAAATCAATCAATTAATAATCAATAAATAAGGGGCCGGGCGGTGGCGCTGGAGGTAAGGTGCCTGCCTTTCCGCGCTAGCCTTGGATGGACCGCGGTTCGATCCCCCGTCCCCCAGGTCAGGGGCGACTTCTGAGCGCATAGCCAGGAGTGACCCCTGAGCATCACTGGGTGTGGCCCAACCCCCCCAAAAAAATCAATAAATAAAGTTTTAAAATATTCATTCCAATTTTTATTTATTCTTATAATTTTTTTTGTTTGTTTTTGGGTCACACCCGGCAATGCTCAGGGATTACTCCTGGATCTATGTTCAGAAATCACCCCTGGCAGGCTCGGAGGACCATATGGGTGCCGAGATTCGAACCGATGACCTTCTGCATGGAAGGCAAACGCCTTACCTCCATGCTATCTCTCTGGCCCCTATTCCTATAATTTATCTTAAAATGCTAGTGGAAAGATTATATAGTTTTTGCTGAAGGGCCATACCTGTTGGCGATGAAGGAGCATAAAGTGTTAGATATCAAACCCAAGGCCTTGCATATGCAGGGCATGTACTCTGCTACTTGAATTGCATCCGTGGCACTCCAAATTATTATTATTATTATTATTATTATTATTATTATTATTATTTTGTTTTTTTGGGGGGGGTCACACCCGTTTAACACTCAGGGGTTATTTCTAGCTATGCACTCAGAAATCGCCCCTGTCTTGGGGAAACCATATGGATCGCCGGGGGATGGAACCGGGGGATGGAACTGGGGGATGTTACCATGGTCCATCCTTAGGCTAGCGCTTGTAAGGTTTTCCTTAGTCTCCAGTACCAGCCACGTGGGTCTATTTGTGTCAAGGTTTTCAGTACCTCGTCCCTGTCTGAGTATAAAAGCCTTATCTGATTTTGCAGTCTTTCTGTATAAAGGAATATATGCCAGGAGACAGCAAGCCTAGGGTGGCTTCAGAGAAACACTGGCATCTAAATTGTTGTGTTTCTATAAGGATAACAGTCTTAAAAACTTGCAGCCACATGGTCTAGAAAAATCAAAGCACTATTATTGATACTGTGGCTATTATTAGGGCATGTTTTTGGCTGCCAGGGCTTCCAGAAGTATGAGAGGGGGGAGGGTGCCTGCACTCAATCTAATATCAGGAATTTTGGGCAGTTTGGTATCTCTGTAGATAACATGGAAGAATGGTGAAGCAAAGCCATTTTGAAGCAGGGCTACTGTCAAGTGGTGATTATGGCTATGGGTGATGGGTGATGGGTGCTGAAGGTGATTCGTTCTCTCCTGACATTGCCAGCTTTTAGCAGCATGGGTAGTATATCCAAATTTTTCATGGCCTGGTTTACATCTCTTTTGAGAACACTGAGTCTATAGAGCTGGCCCAGTAATGAGATTTGTGGTAGAAAGATTCTTAAAACCTTAAAAACTCCGGGGCCCGGGAGATAGCATGGAGGTAAGGTGTTTTGCCTTTCATGCAGAAGCTTCATCGGTTCGAATCCCGGTGCCCCATATGGTCCCCCGTGCCTGCCAGGAGCAATTTCTGAGCATAGAGCCAGGAGTAACCCCTGAGCACTGCCGGGTGTGACCCAAAAACCAACCAAACAAACAAAATAAACAAAAAACCAAAACCTTAAAAACTCCAGTTCTATTTTCAGCTGAACAAGTGATCCACTCCTTGGCCCCTAAAACTAAAAAAATAATAACTTTAAAAGATATATACACATACCTATGTTCATTGCAGAATTATGTACACCTGGAAATAAAGCCAAATGTCCAATAACAAAAGTGCATTAAAATATGGTTATGAGGGACAGAGCAATAGCACAGTTGTAGGGCATTTGCCTTGTACAAGGCCAACTCTGGACAGACTCCAGTTCGATCCATCAGCATTCCATATGATCCCGGAGCCTGCCAGGAATGACTTCTGAGTGCCACTGGGTGTGACCCAAAACCAAAAATAATGTGGTTCTATATACACAATGTAATTTTTTTTTGGTCTTTTTGGATCACACCCGGCAGTGCTCAGGGGTTACTCCTGGCTCCATGCTCAGAAATTGCTCCTGGCAGGCATGGGGGACCATATGGGGCACTGGGATTCGAACCAATGACCTTTTGCATGAAAGGCAAACGTCTTACCTCCATGCTATCTCCCGGGCCCCACACAATGTAATATTACTCAGTTTTTAGATGATGAACTGAATTAAGAATGGATTATATTGGGGCCAGAGCAGTGGCATAGTGCTAAGGCGTCTGCCTTGTGTGCACTAGCCTAGGACGGACCGCGGTTCTATCCCCCAGTGTTCCATATGGTCCCCCAAGTGTGGAACGATTTCTGAGTACATAGCCAGGAGTAACCCTTGAGCATCACCGGGTGTGAGCCAAAAAACAAAAACAAACAAGAATGAATCATAGTTAGATGAGGACATATGCTAGAAGATCTCATATATCCAAGGGTAGGGATCATACCCAGTGAAAGACACCCTTGGGCTTTGTGTGGAAAGTGAGAGGGGTGGAGAGGGAAAAAAAGCTGACCTAGGAGTAATCTAAGAACAGTGGTGGAGGATCTTTAGCAATTCAGTGATGGAGTATGCCATTCAACAAAAACAAAAACAAACCAAACTACACTTCTAGGCCCAATCTCTGGTACTCACTTGCTTATATCTCAGGTTTCTGGTGAGTGTTTATCAAAATCATACCTTGCACTCTCCAACATTTTTTAACACAATGTTTGCTGTTTTTCTCCTCCACCTTTATTATCCTTCTTAAATTTGTCAGTACTTTTTCATCTTGGAAAGTCTACTAGAATACCAGTCATTTCTTTCTTTTTTTTCTTTTTTTGGTTTTTAGATCACACCCTGCAGTGCTCAATGGTGGTTATTCCTGGTTCTATGCTTAAAAATCATTCCTGGCAGGCTCAGGGGACCATATGGGATGCTGGCACTCAAACCACTGTCCTTCTGCATGCAAAGCAAATGTCTTACCTTCATGGTATCTCTCCAGCTTCGAATACCAGTCATTTTCTACAAAGTAGAAGTTAATTTTTTTTTGTGGGGGGGGGGTCACACCTGGCAGTGCTCAGGGGTTACTCTTGGCTCTATGCTCAGAAATGGCTTCTGGCAGGTTCCTATGGGATGCTGGGCTTTGAACCACTGACCTTCCGCATGAGAGGCAAATGCCTTACCTCCAGGCTCTCTCTCCAGCCCCAAAGTTAAATGGTTTAACTTTGTTTGACATTCTGGAGTGGGTAGTAGAGGCCTGAAGCAGGCTAGTGCTGGTACAGGGAATTCACATTGAGTGGAAGGGCCTTAAGTAAGTAGAGTATCTGCTCCAATACTTTGCTCACCCTCCTTTGTCCAAAAGCACTGCCTCTTTAAAGAAAAATGTTAACATTTTTCCTTCACATACCAGCCTCTTTGACTCCTGACCTTTCTGTTTTTCTTCACAGCCAAATTTCTTGACAAATTGTTTTCACATGCTATCTTTACTTCATTAAAATTTTTTTTGGGGGTTTGTTTTTTGGATCACACCTGGTGACGCTCAGGGGTTACTCCTGGCTCTAAACACAGAAATTACCCCCTGGCTTTGGGGGACCATATGAGACTCTGGGGTATCGAACTGCGGTCTGTCCTGGGTCAGCTGCGTGCAAGGCAAGCGCCCTACCACTGTGCTATGGCTTCGGCCCCACTTTACTCACTTTTGCTTCTGTAACTTATGCCAGCTTTACATTAAAGTTTTTTTTTCAGTACTCTTGTTGCCATGACTTTGCAGATTCAGAAAAGAATTATACACATTCATAAAAATGTTTACGCAAATGAAAGGCAGAGTACTAAATAGATTTCCTCATATCCACTCAACTATTTATAAATTATTTGATGTGAAGGAAAAAACGCTGACAATAGACGAACATTTTAAGTTCCATCTGGATGCCTTGTGTGTTTTCTTGGAAAAGTTTCCCAATTAAAAAAAAACTGGCATTAGAACACTTTACAGTGTAAATAAGATATTCTCAACTTACATTTTCTAAAAGGAGGTAACACAAAGGAGAAAAACGTGACAAAAGAAGTTACATTTTCTAAAAGAAATACCAGTGAGGTATCATCAGGCCACAGTTCATTTCATCCCTGGAACAATTAACAAGAGAACAAAATCCAGATAACAGAGGCAAACACTCCAGCCTGGGACATTACCTACTAAATAAATGATATTCTATATTTCTTTTTCTTAAAAATATTTTTTTAATTTAAAGCATGGTTATTTACAAAGTTATTTATAGTTAAGTTTTAGAGTTAACAATATTCCAGCACCCACCCCCACCCCCCAGTGTCAACCTCCCTTATAACCAAAATTCCCAGATTCCATCCATTAACACTCCTCCCAGCCAGTCATCATAACAGGCACTCTTTATGTCTGTTTATTTCTGGGGTACACCCGGAGGTGCTCAGGGCTCTGCTCCAGGAAATTTCTCCTGGAGGGCTTGGAGGATTATATGGGAAACGGGAGATAGAACCCTGATAAACCAGAGTGCAAGGGCCCTACCCACTGTGCATCTCCATGACCCCATAACAGGCACCTTAATGGTTGGTTATTGACTCCTTGAGCTTGAAAAATTAATGCATACGATGATAATTTTTGGAAAGTGCACTCAAGCCCCTTCGGCGCACCCCAAAACACGTTTGGGCATTTCATCTGCTAATGCCTCCCAACAGCTGCTAATCTTCAAAAGCTTCCAGTGGTCTCGGTGACAGCTTAGCCACGCCCCCCGCCCTGCTTCCGCCACTCTTCCCAGAATGCTGCGCGCGTTTCCGCAGTGTACTTCCGGGTGGGCGGGGCCGATGCCTCCCTGAGCTGTCACTGGAGTCCTCGTCCAGGTGTGAAATCATTCCTGGCCTAGTAAAATTAGTGCGCCAGGCGGGAAAGCGTTCTCTAAGGTTGGCTTTGTTCTTTGTCAGCTTTCAGGATGAATGGAGAGTGAAAGGATATACTCTCTCGCCATTTTTGCACTTTCTCAGTATGTGGATTAGACGTTCATTATTAAAAAAGGGAAAGGTGACAAGTATTTTTCAAGGTATAAGCAACCTCGTTTAGTGCTGTGATATATTTAAACATCTTTGAACCATCCAGTTCCTTGTTAAAAAAAAAAGAAGCAGGTTTTTTTTTAATTAAAAAGGCATTTTAAAATTTAAAACCATTATGATTTACAAAGTTTTTCATTGTGGGTTTCAGCAGGACCAATCCCACCACCAGTGTCAACCTCCCTCCATCAATGTTCCTAGGGTTCCACCACTTACAACTTCCCCAGCCTGCAAGCATAACAGGTCTTTTTGTTTTTTTAATTTTGGTTGCTAATAATAGAGTCTCAAGTTTTCTTTTTAGTTTTTTTTTTTTTATTTAAACACTATGGTTAAAAGTTTTTTCATACTATAGTCGCCTCCCCCCAGGCCCCCCAATATAGTTCATGATTTAAGGGTCTCATGTTTTCATTGTTGTTGACTCTGGTTTGGCTATTTAGTTCTGTACTTTTTTTTTTTTGGGGGGGGGGTTTGGTTTTTGGGTCACAGCCGGCAGTGCTCAAGGGTTACTCATGACTACTCTCAGAAATCGCTCCTGGCAGGCTCCGGGGACCATATGAGATGCCAGGATTCGAACCACCGTCCTTCTGCATGTAAGGCAAACGCCCTACTTCCATTCTATCTCTCCAGCCCAAGTTCTGTATTATTTTTGTTTGTTTTTGGGCCACAGCCAGTGGTGCTCAGGTGTTGTTACTCCTGGCTCTGTGGTCAGGGGTCACTTCCTGGCAGGTTCGGGACCAATTTGGGACGCTGATGATCAAACCTGGATCTGCTACGTGCAAGATAAATGCCCTTCACGTGGTGCTATCAGTACAGCCCTTAACACTACCAATGCACCTGGAACCCCTTGGCGCTTGTCTTCCATCCATTTCATATTTGTGTTTCTCCTCCTTTGCTCAATTTCTTTTCTTCTCCTCACTATACTATGGAGCCTAGAATGTTCTAGACAATCCCCATTTAAACCATTACATTTCTTTACACCAGGGGTCTCAAACTCAATTTACCTGGGAGCCGCAGGAGGCGGTCGGGGTGATCCTTGAGTGCAAAGTCAGTCGTAAGCGTTGAACATTGGGGGGGTGTGACCCAAACAGCTAAAACAAAACAAAACAAAACAAAAAATATTCCTCTAGGGCAGGGCCACAAAATGTTGTACGGAGGGCTGCAAACGGCCTGCAGGCCACGAGTTTGAGACCCCTGCTTTACACACTTATTCTAAATTCCACATATAAGTGATATCATTCTGCATTTATCCTTCTTCTGACTTACTTCATTTAACTTAATATCTTCCTGCTCCTTCCATGTTGCAACAAATTGCATGATTGCTTCATTCCTTACAGTTATGTAGGATTCCATTGTATACATGTACTACATCTTCACTACCCACTTGTTTGTTGTTGGACATCTATGTTGAGTCCAACTGAGTGCTGTGTTCAATAGTGGTGTGCATACATCCTTTTGGACCAGTGTTTTTCTGTCTTGGGGATAGATCCTCATCAGTGGAATTGCTGGGTAATATAGCATATTAATTCTTAGTTTACTGAAAACCCTCCAAACTGTTTTCCATAGAGGTTTGACCAGGCGATATTCCAAACAGCAGTGGATGTCCCTGCCAATACAAACTGTTCCCAATATTTAAAAAAGCAGTTGTTTAACATTTTTTCCTTCAGAAAATAAGAGCATGGACTAAACAAAACACAACACCCAGATCCCATGATTCAGTAACAACCTCCATGAACACTTTTTTTTTGTGTTTTTTTTTTGTTTGTTTTTTTGTTTCTGTTTTTTTTTTGGGTCACACCCGGCAGTGCTCAGGGGTTACTCCTGGCTCCATTGCACAGAAATTGCTCCTGGCAGGCACGGGGGACCATATGAGGCACCGGGATTCAAACCGATGACCTTTTGCATGAAAGGCAAACGCCTTACCTCTATGCTATCTCCCGGGCCCCATGAACACTTTTTAACAGTCTGGCAGATAATAAAATTTCAAATGCAATCAGATTGTGTTACAACTTTTACAACCAGTTAAGATGGTAACATCTGAGCTGGAGTGACAGTATAAGAGGTAAGACACTTACCTTGCATGATGGCTAACATGGGTTCCATTCCCAACAACCCTAATGGCCCCCTGTGCACAAGACATTAATAGCAACAACACATATCCCACCGAATCTCTTTTGGACTTTGGGGCATTTTTTGTTCTGATTATTGCTGCAATGCAGAAATAAAAATCTTTCTACTTAAATCCTTGCCCACACTCTCATTTCTTTGTGGTACTTATTTTTCTCTTTTCCACTTGGTCATATGTATTTGCACTCTTGTATCCTCTAATACCCGACTTTATTCTATCTCCACACCTTTAATATGACTTTTTTACTTTTGTTGGTTTTTTTGGTCCACACCCATTTGATGCTCAGGGGTCACTCCTGGCTAAGCACTCAGAAATTGCCACTGGCTTGGGGGAACCATATGGGACACCGGGGGATCGAACTGTGGTCCTTCCTTGGCTAGCGCTTGCAAGGCACACACCTTACCTCTAGCGCCACCTTGCTGGCTCCTTAATATGACAATTTAAAGTGAAGTTATAAATATGTCATCATCATATTTAGTATTTTTTTTTCTTAAATTGTTGTGGGAGTAAAGACCAGTGGTACACAGGACCATATTTCGGTGCTGGAGGAGTGGGATATGGTTCCCAGGCCTTCAACATGCCAGGCATGAGTCCTCACTCCCCCCAGAAATACTCAAGTTCTTAAAAATTACAATTCTGATTATAAAGGTAGTATGTACTTACTGTAGAATATTAGGACAATGCAGAAGAATATACCAAGCTCTAATTTCTAGACAATTATTTTGCCATCCTGTTTTACCAATGAATACTTTATTCATTTATTTGGTTTATTAGGCCACACCCAGTGATGTTCAGGGGTTACTCCTGGCTCTTCCCTCAGGAATTACTCCTGGTAGGCTTAAGGACTGCATAGGATGCCTGGGATCAAATCCAGGTTGGTCTCTTGCAAGGTAAATACTCCACCTGTTGTACTATTGCTTCAGTCACCAGTAGCAATGAGTGGGTATTTTAAACACCTTGCTAATTTCTAAGCAGAAAATTAAGGCATTTAATTTGTATTTCTTTGCTTTCTTATTGGGCTAAATAACATTTCAAACAGTTTTTCAAATGTTTACAGGCATGGTCCATTCCAATCTCATTCTCTTGATGCTTTTCCTCGGTATTTCAGACTTGTCACAATCATCTGCTATAGTTTTGTTTTCTTTATGTATACAAATGCTTTTGAATGGTTAAAAATGGGTTCTTTAATTTTTGATGAATTATTCAATTTTGCTGAGCCTGTTTTCCTTTCTTACAAAATAGCCATAATATTTATTTTTCAGGGTTGTAGTGGGGATTAGAAAAATGTATGCAAGGACCTGAGAGATAGCTCTGTCAGCTGAATGTAAAAGCACCAGGAGGCCCTGGGAGGTCCAGGTTGGATTTCTGGCACCACATGGTCCTCAAGCATTATTATAATGACCCTAATCACCATCAGAACATCATCAGATATGGTGTCCCCGAATCCCAAAGATAAGATGTGTTTTCAAGGTGAGCTCAATAAAAAGTTGCTACTTTTTAAAACTAAAATACTTTATTTAGCATTCTATCTTCATAGGTGTAGCTATTTCTTAATTTCAATAAATGACTAATGCCAGAATCCTCAAGTTTGATACATCTATGATATACAAACACTGTTTATAATCCTGAAGTCCTCTTGGCCTTCATTATACATTTTTTTGAAGCGGTTCTTTTGATTTTGTTTTTAGTGTTGCACAGGCATACACCATGGTGTAATCCTGGTTCTATACTTAGGGATCACTCTTGGCCCGGCTGTGGGAACCACATGGGGTACAGGGGATCAAACCTGCATGGAAGGTACATGGAAGGCAAGCCCTCTCCTGCTATACTATTTCTCTGGCACTCTGGTATACGTTTCTTAGTCTCAGCAATTCTCTAATTCTATTTCCTTAGTCTCTGCCAGCATGTCAGGCTCATTATAGTAGGTAGGCGCTGATACAAGTGTAAGTTTTAGAGGGGGTTTGGACCACACCTGGCGGTGCTCAGGGGTTAATACTGGCTCTGCACTCAGAAATCACTCCTGCCAGGCTCGGGGAACCATATGGGCTGTGGGGGATTGAACCCGGGTCCATCCAGGGTCGGCCTCATGCAAGGCAAATGCCTTACTGCTGTGCTATCACTCCGGCCCTATAAGTGAGAAATGAGCTGAGTAATTTTGTTTGTTTGTTATTGTTTGAGGGCTACTCCTGGAGATGCTCAGGGCTTACTCTTGTTAATGCTACTGTCTGCACTAACAGTTGGGGGACTGAATGGAATTCTAGGAATCGAACCTGGGTCAGGCAAGATCGAAAGTGCTCGCTCACTGTACTGCAGCGCAAGTTCCAGAGTCGAGTCATTTCTTTCATGGGAAAAGAGAATCATGAATGAACTGGCACTTGGAAGCCTGTGATGAAAAGTGACAACAGGTCCAAAGAACTTTGTATAGTGAGAGTCAGGAGAGTTAATTTTGATGAAGGTCTCTGGGGATGCCTATAGATAAATAAGACAAATCCTATTCATTTATCATAATTTCATTAATTAACAATCTATTAATATTTTAGTTATTAACCATTAGTTTATGTATAATTATTAATAATATTGATTTATTATTGCTTATTATCCTATAGAGTAGAATTTATTTGATCAGGACTTCTATAGATAAAGAAAATAAACCCTGTTTATTATTTCATTAATCAATCATTCATTATTATTTTGGCTATTAACCATTATTTCATATATTACTTATTAATAATATTTGTTTTTTATTATTTATGATCCTATAGAATAGGATTTATTTGATCAGGACTCCTCGGGGGAGTAAAAAGGGCTTCAATTCTTCTTGCCCACCGCGTCCCTCTCCCCTCTTCCTTGCCCCTCTCTTCTCCGCTCCACAGTTCTTCTCCCGCCTCCTAATCTGTCACTCTGCCCTTCACTCCTACTCACTCCGCCCGCCCCGGCAGATAATCACGCCCACCGCCCCACCAATTCCCCAATCCAGCGTCGCCCCGCCCACACCCAGACCCGCCCACACACTTATACCGCCACGCCCATCGCTCCGCCCACACGCCAACCTTCCCGGTTCACACTCAAACCACCATGCCCACACTCTAGCCCCGCCCCGCCTATAGCCCCGCCCACACGCGCAGCCCTCCCGGTTCATCCTCGAATAGGCCCGCCCACACTCTAGCCACGCCCCTC
>PVKC010025252.1:0-16588 GCA_004027635.1 Crocidura indochinensis
ATGTAAATAAATATTTAATATAATACATTTAATAAATTTAACCAGATAATAATTAAATATAATTAATCAACATATTACCTTTACATTAAAATTACCTTTTGAATTATTATGATATTTCTTGTATTGATGCTTTAAAATTCTATTTATTTTTTGTCATATCCAGAGGCACTAGGGATTCTCTTGTCTCTGCACTCAGAAATTTCTTTTGGCAGACTCAGGGGACTATATGGATGCCAGGGATTGAACCCTGTCCCGTCCCTTGTAGGCCATGTCCAAGGCAAATGACCTACCACCGTGAAATCACTCTGCCCTAACATTCAGTTGTTATATAAAAATCATTGTTGCAGAGTAATATTTCTAGTACATTCTGCTTTTGTAGACATTTTTTAAATTTTCTAACTAATCAGTAATTTTAGCTGTTCTTTGCCCTATAACTCACTTGATCAGTCACTAGAGACCAAGAGAAAGGTGATTCTATTTTATCAGTCTGCATCTTTCAAAAAAAAAGCTTGGCAAGGTGGTGTAGATGATCACTTTTGGACATTCTTCAAGCTTGTGGAAAGTTTTACAGAGTAATCTGTAGTATGTTCTGAGATGCCTCTTTTGGAACCACTTTTATTTAAATGTGAAATTTTACCCTTAAAATATTTCCAAGTCAAATTAGAATATCATTTGCTCTGTTTTCTAAAATAAAACGGTCAGAATTCTTTCCCCATTATTTGTGCTTTCACTTTGAATTTTATTAAAATATAAAAATAATTTTAAAGATTGATTCTGAATTATAGAAACATTTAATTTTACTGTAGCATTTAGAGCTGAATCACTACTGCAGATGTATGAATACAATTTTAAGAAAAGGATATACTATGGTATATATTAATTAGGAAATAGGTAAATTCTTTTGGGGGGCATGATAAGTATGAAGTTTGGATCATACCATGCAGAGCTTAGAGTTTATTTCTTACTCTATACTCCAGAGTGACCCCTAGTAGTGATTTGGAGACTACATAATGAGATAGATATGCACCAAAGTTACTAAGATACAAGAATCTCTCAATTCCAGAGGCTGTTATTTCCAGGTGGTCTGGCATCTATCAGAGAATACTGGCACAAGCAGCTTAGTTTTCAAGTTGGGAGATTGGAAGCATTTGAAGTGATATGTTAACTGACCTTAAAATCATATAATTTGGAAAAATAACTTAGCTATTGAAAACTCAATGCCACAGACAAAGATCATAATTGTGTTAATTGGTGGTGTCTTCAAATTCTAATTTATGAAATCACTCACAGCTATTATTCACATTTTAAGCACTTTTAAAATATTATGTTTATATATATGTATATATATAGTTATGAGATAAAATTCAATGATAGTGGACCAGAGATATAAAATCATAGAATGACCTTGCATGTAACTGAATCAGTTGATGGAACCTTGGCATCTTGTGGGGTCTGAGTTTCACCAAAAGTATTTCCTAAACTTAGATTCAGGAGTAAATCCAAATTTTATTGGCATGACAAAAAATTTTAGTTACAAATATAATTTTTTTGTGTTGTTAAAATATAAGGTAAGAAATACTAAATATTTTAAGGATATATGCATGCACAATTTATCTAAATAGGAAACCAACAGCTTGGGATATTTCAGCGGTTCAGGTTTGATATAGTTAGTGGAAATAGGGAGAAATAAATAAGGGATTCTTTTATTAGTTATTGTTTAACTGTATCATTTAAAATTCTACATTACTATGGTACTAAGTACTAGAATCCATACAGTGTAATAACTTCATGCTTAATTTGATAGTGTGTATGTATGTTTCAAGTATGCACATATAAGAATATATATGTATAAAATATACAGGGTACTATATATAAGATCAATGAGTAACATTTTTGATTAATTTAAAAAAGGAGTGAAATAGCACAGAGAGGTTTAGTAAAGTATTTTAAATCATTTATTAATGATTACTAACTACGTTAAAAGTCTAGGTGATTTGCAGAGAACTTAAGGCAAGTTGTGTTATTGAAAACTGCATGAGAACTGATCTTGGGTACAATTGAATGCATTCAAAGAAACTATATTGTAAAAAAAATTACAAATCCCTGAAATAAAAAAATGGAATAATATGAATAGGATAAAGACCTATATGTGGAATATGGAGAATAAAATTAAAAATTCAATTTTAAACACTTTCTTGGATAGCTGGGATTACTTTATATGAAAATTGTTTTATTGTTCCTGGTATTACTTTATATGAAAATTGTTTTATTGTTCATGAAGTAGGCAGTAAAGTGCAATTGATAGGACATGACTTTGGGGTCAGATAGTTGTGGCTTTGAAGTTCAATTTTACAATTATTTCCCTATCTGAATAACAAAAACAAGTTATTATCTTGTCCGAAACTCTGTTTACTTGTTAATGGGCTTTACACACTTCTCTGTGAGATGTGAAGGGATTTTATGAGGGGTCTCTACAATGAAATCTAGAACAGATGGTTGGTTCAAAGGTTATTTTACTGCAGTTTTCCTTCTTGCATCATTGACTTTTACTCCCTTCTCACCCTAAACAAATCATCTTGCCATCTACATCACAGAGAGGAATTTATCAGGTCTAAACTTTGTCAATTTAACCTCCTCTGTTTGTGAATATAGATACTTACGTGATAAATACCCAAATGTTTTATATTTATAATCATACAGATTAAATTGAACACAGTTAAGATGCATAAAAGGTTACTATTTTAGTCACAGCGCATCACTTGAATAATTAATGTTTGTATTTTGGCAGTTCCAGTAATCAAACCCAGAGACTTAAACATATAACGCATGTGTTTCAGGGAATCTTGAACTGTACACCCTTGGGTACATGACTCAAAATGAACTTGTGTTCTATACAAATGAAGATGGTTGTTGTCCCTTTAGAATTTTTCAATCAGTGAGTCTGAGGATGGAATTCTGTATGAGGCAAGCAAGCTTCCCTGGTTTTTCTCATATCCCCAAATTGGAGACTTCTTGCATTTAAGGCCAACGTGAGCTCTTCATTTACCAGGAGACTGATTTAATAATTGGTTCATAAAAATATTTAAAAACATTTTATATAAAAGGCTAGTCAAAGTCTCTTGGATCTGGAAGACAATTTTATTGAAATGAAATTGCATGCATTTTAGTTATTACAAATTGTAATTGATGTTTTGGTGTGTTCTTTTAGCATGTCTGAGTTTCAGAGAATAACAGGCAGATAGGCTTGGTAAAGAGACTCTCTAGGCATGTTTCCTTTCACTCTGTTCTCTCTTCATACTCTACTTTGTGCCTCCATAGGTCTCACTGTTTCCTATACAAGACAAACACTTCTTTAAAGTTTACTCTTGGAGCCAGAGTGGTGGCACAAGCGGTAGTGCATCTGCCTTGCTCACTCTAGCCTAGGACTGACCGTGGTTCGATCCCCCAGTGTCCCATATGGTCCCCCAATCCAGGAGTGATTGCTGAGCGCATAACCAGGAATAAACCCTGAGCATCACTGGGTGTGGCCCCAAAACAAAAGCAAGCAAATAAAAAAGTTACTCTTGCTTATCTTTTGTTTCTTGATTTATATTTTATTTTGTTTTTGTTTTTTGTTTTTGGATCACACCTGCTCAGGGGTATTACTCTTGGCTATCCTTTCAGAAATCGCTCCTGATTTGGGAGACCATATAGGAAGCCAGGGGATAGCGATCATTCCTAGGTTAGCCTGTGCAAGGCAAAAGCCCTACTGCTTGTGCCATCGTTCCAGCCCCTGTTTCTTGAATTTTCATCTTTTAGTTCATAGTAGGCTCTTTTACTATTCCTATAGTGTTTGCTCAAGTGCCCCTTCTCCATCAAGCTTACTCTCACTTTGTGTGAAACTATATTCTTACCCAAAATTCCCCAGCAGTCTTCTGAAATAGATAATATTTGTCTATGGCATGATTACTACCTACTAGACAGTAATTGGATTATTTATTTTTTATAACCTTTCCTCAAGATTGACTGAATTTCATGAAGTCGGCTCTTTATTGAATAACATTTATTGTATAGTTGTATGAAATAATATCTGATACAAAAACCTTTGCTGTGCTGCTTAACTTGTATAGAATTTATCTAAATATGAATCTATAAACTCATGTAAATTATCTCAAAATTTTATTTATTTGATGACAAAATGTGTTAATTTAGATGATTTTATGTAAATACAAAGTATATTTTTATTCTGTTGGTGACATAAAAATCAGTGGGTGAACCTGATTATATATTATATATGATATATAATTATATAATAATATAATATTATATATAATATTATATTTATATTTATAAAAATAAAACAGTGTAATCATTAAAATGAGACTTAAAAGTATCTAAAATATAAAGACTGAAATTACTTTATTCTTGTTACTCATTGAAGACTTTGTAATTTAAAAATTTAGGTTTAAAATATAAAACAAGAAGAGAAGCATTGAAGAGGCATTTGAAATATCTTAAGTGATATAATATTCATGCTTAAATGCTAATACAATACTTGTATTTAATGTTAAGAAGGTACTTATCCTTTCAAACACAGTCAATTTTAATCAAATACTTCTAAAATTTGTAAAATCTGTGTAAATGCTGAATATGGATTATATTAAAGTTTTTACTTCATTTTATGGTAAAATGAATGATGTCATCTCTATCTGTAACTATCGCCATGTCTTTGTCTTTCTAGTCATTTTATACTCTAATTTCTATCTCCTCTGCTGCCTATATAGCACAACATCTTTATATTTTCCTTTCTAAAAAATATTTACTAATTATATAAAGTTATGGAATGATTTAAATTTTTTGGTTTATATTTGGGCAACACCAGGAGAAGTGCGGGGGTTACTCCTGTTCTGAGCTCAAAAATCTCTTCTGGCAGGCTAGGGGATCAAATATCCGGGATGTAGACATCTAACTCTAGTTGCCCACATGCAAGGTAAATTCCTCATCCACTGTGCTATAGCTCCAGCCTGATTTTAAACTTTTTAGTTTGTTTGTTTTGGGGCCGCAGCTTGTGATGCTCAGGATCACACCTGGCTATGCGCTCAGAAATCGCCCCTGGCTTGGGGACCATATCGGATGCTGGGGGATTGAACTGTGGTCCGTTCTAGGTTAGTGTGTGCAAGGCAGACCTTTTACACTACTGCTCTAGCCCCTGATTTTAAACATTTTAAAGAGATTTTATCTTTTATCTATATGACTTGTGTGTTATTCTACTTAAGCTTCCAGAGCTTACACAATATGTTATTTCTTTGATTTTTTTTCCAATAGTGTTTTGGTCTACAATAGCTCTTCAATATTATTTTAATTTTCATTCCTTTTCTCTCACTCTTAAATATTTTATAATTGTATGATATTTATAATAACAAGTATTCAAATTTATTTCTCTTATACAATAAGATTAATGTACTTATTGTTATGTGCATGATTTATATTAACTTCCACATGTTTGGAAAATATATATATATATATTTTATTTATTTATTTATTCACTAGGTACATTTGGCCTACACATAGATTTATATTTGCATAGAAAATGTTTCTGTGTTTCACATGTATAGGAAACTATACATAATTTGTGTTCTAGTGAACGTACTGTATTTTCAGGCATAGAAGACTACTTTTGAAACAAAAAATAGTCAACCGAGAATCGGGGGTCGTCTTATACGCAGAGTATATCCTGATAAATGTTTCAACATGCTGCTAAACAAAACAAAAAAATCAGGCCGCAGAGTTTCCAAATCTCTTTCTTGGGGGCTCCCAAACAGTACTCAGGAGATCTGGGGGCCACTTCTGGCAAAACCCAGCTAACCATGTTGGTGGTTCAGTGCTAGAATCCGAGGATGGGATGTTGTTTGGTTCATGTAGTGGAGGAGATTAAATGATGCCACCAGGGAATTGCCAGAAAAGGTGCCTATGATAAGGGACCAATCACTGCAAGGCTGCTCGGAAGCCTCTCTAACTCAGCCAATCCAAGCAGGCATTTTATGCATGCAAATTAGACAATGTTTTGGACCCTAATATACACTGTCAAAAACCTGCTCAGATTGGCCAGAATCAGAGAGGAAGTCTATTACAGTATACCCTTTGAACCTTTGCTTGTTGTGATTGGCTCACTGTGGTACATACAGTTGCAGCACAGGAATGTTATGTCTGATACAGCGAATATAGGCCTAAACCTATGTTTTAAGTGCAAAATTAGGGGGTCGTCTTATACGCTGGAAAATACGGTATATTTGCTTTATTAGATTTTTCATAAATCAATTATATTTTATCATTAAGAACTATTAATATTTATTATATTATTATAAATTCATTTTAACCTCTAGTAGAGTTTCAGAAAAATATTGAACTTTTAAAATTGCATAGAGTATTCTATGACTGGGAAATAAACTAAATATTAGAAACTATTTAACATTCTCATTTTTATATTTGGACTCATATCACAGAGATTTTAAAGATCAATACAGTACTGTTTAAAAGTTCATTAACTCTCAATAAAATAAACAATTGATAAGAAAATTTAAAAGAGAATGATTACTGAGTTTCCCTGTGTTAGCACAATGATCTAGTAAAATAAAAAAAATATACTTCTATACACTAGAAGTCATTGAACCAATGTAAGTCTTGGTGAATATTATGATGAGATGATAGAGATTCAATATCCCTTTCATTTAAATGTTATAATCTGAACTGAAACAGACTCTGAACATCTCTAGGTGTGGCCCACAAAGAAATACATTTTTTAATTATCGAGAGCATCCAATAAAGAGTCATTTCAATTTCATCTCTTCCCAATTTCAGAGTAAATACCAAACTTCACACATTTATAATGACTATTAATTAGTCATTTTAATTTCAAACAAGAAATAACACAATATTAATATGGGGTAAAGCTTTATATTCTATATACACCAGATACTTAATCTGTATATGTTACATAGAGATAGCTGCCATATATCAGCATTTACTTTTCAGATATTGATATTTCACCTTCTTTTGAAGTTCTCTATCTTTTCCATATTATACTATTTATTTGCTAATTCTTTTTATTCTAAAAAGGTTTATGGTTTATGTTTCTGTTTAAACTCTACTTCTGACCCTATGTGTTATGAAAACATATTAACTATAGTTCAATAACTGCATTAAAAGCATGACCAAAAATCATACTTTATATATTGTCTCTACTATGTACATATTAGTGAATTAAGAGTTATGTCTATAATATAAATATATGCAGATAAGTTTTTTATATCAGAATATATTAATATATAAGGATTCATTAGTAACTGGATGTTGATCATTTCTGACCCTCTTGAAATCTTGAAAGTGCCATCAGTATGACTTCCCCAGTAATCTCATTTGGAAGGGATTTATTTTACATACATGGAAGAATTGGAATGCAATAAATACATCTATACTTAAAATTTAAAAATAAACTCAAAGGATCCACGGTGTACAAAGTGGTTGGCTTGCATGTGACTGACCAAGGTTCTATTCCCAGAACCCAATAAGGATTTCTAATCCCTCTAGGAATGATCCCTGAGAGCATAGGGAATAATAAAACCTAAACAGAGCATGGTGTGCCCGCTACCAAAAACATAAAATAAAAGTTAATGTTTTAATTGAGTATTGCTGATAATAGAAAATTTATATCTATAATAAAGAAATAGAACTTCTAATGTCTTTGTTACAACTTTAACATAGCTTTGTTTAATGCATGCTATGTCATAAATCCTGCTTTCAAAATATTTTACACTTACCACATTTTCCTTTTAATATTTGTTTAATTACCAATACATGCACAAAATCCAAGGCAAAAAGTTGTGAATTATTGTTTTTAAGTTCTTGTGACGTAAGGACAGTGGTGGATGTTCTGAAGTACTGTGTAGTGATGAGATACATCAAACTATACACTTTCACACAATTACCACCATGTTACTTAAACTTTAATGTTTAAAAAAATAAATATTAAAATAAACACCTTCAGGAAACAAAAAAGGGGGGTTTCTGAGATATAAAACTGTGGCTCAGTGGTAGAGCAAAACCTTTCATGATGTTAGGCACTTGATTTGATTTCTGCACTAGAAAATACAATAAAAATCTAGAAAATTTATTAATTATTCATAATAGTAATGAATGCAAGTTACATAGAGACTTATTTGTGTATAATAAAAAGCATTAAAAGCACAACAAAAATAGCAACTGAAGAATAGCTCCATGTTCTTTCGGACCCATTCAAATTAATAACAGCAAATCACTGTTCTATACATCAGCACTTTGGGCTCTGAAATACACACAGACAAGACATCTATATTGGGTTTTGAGTTGCATGATATAATAAAAAATAAGTTATCCACATTTGAAATTTAATTCTAAAAGAAGCAATTAAAGGATGGATATTTTACCCAAAGGCTAAGTTTCCTAAAGAAATTGAGAAAGTTTCAAAATGAAGTATTTAAGGAGTACATTGCATCCTGAACACATTATTTTTCTTAATTCACCTTCACATTAAGTCATTTGAAATGATCCCATTGGGATAATTTTTCTTTTGGGCCATATTTGGCAATTCTCTGGAGTCTATGTTTGGGGGTTTATGTCTAAGTTTGCACCATGCACTAGGGAATTACTCCTGATGGTAATTGGGAGTAGGAGACCATTGTGGATTTTTAAGGATCAAACCCAAGTTGACCCTGGGCAAACTACCCATTCTCAACTCCACGAGAAATATTTAATTGGAAAAAAATAGTTTACACACAAGAAAATCCATTGCAGAAAACTGACTTGCCTTAAATGCCTGACTCTATTTTGCATTCTTTGCGATCTAGTGAAGCTGCCTTAGAAATTCAGAATGCAAATTTAAAAGTCTAGAATCCACTAAAAGTGGACACTAGAAAGTGATATTTAGATATGTCAGTTTCATCACTTAGACCTGATTGTCTGGCATATTCAAGATGATTTATATAAAATGTATCTAACAGTGACAGTTTTCTAAGCTGAGTGGAACAAATATGCAATCACACTTTATTTATTTAATTCAAATCTAAGAATTGGTTCCTGTTGTTTTAACAAGCTTCCTACTGGCATTTGTTAAACTTAAATGATGATCTCCAATTGAGAAATACAGTATGTTAGTAATCATTAACATTTCTCTGACCAATTTCGAATCACTGAATAAAACTGAGATGAAACAAAGGTTTTTTGAAACAAATGATAAACTAAAAACATTTTTTCTCTCTTACATTACTAATTTCTATTCAAATAATTAAAATTATTGGAAGTAAAAACAAGTAAATGCAACAATTGTAATTAGTATCTAAATATGTGACCCAAGATCTCAGACATAAATTCAAGTATTGGAATTCTTTGAGGTTTCCAAATTTTATTTTAGAAAGTGCCCTTAAAATTAACACACTTGGGGGGCCAAAGTGATACCACAGCAGTATGGCATTTACTTGCATGTAGCTGGCCGAGGACACGACTCAGGTTCTATACTCGGCATACTATATGGTCTCCTAGGCCTGACAGGAGCGATTTCTGAGCACAGAGCCAGGAGCAACCTCTGATGACCACCAACTATGGCCCCAAAACAAAAAACAAAAAATTAACACAACTGAAATGCGAAAATATCTATCATTTCTAATGGAATTTGTTTTTAATTTGTTTACACAAATATATTCAAAATTTGTCATAAATGTTAGTTACTACATTTATTTCTTTACTTATTCAATTTACTTATTTTTTGCCTTTTAGACGACGCCCATCAGTATAAAGGGCATATTCCTCCTCAGGTCTCAGGAATCACTCCAAGAGGACTCAGGATCTATGTGATTCTGGGGATCAAGCCCTGCTAGGCTATTTCAGACAAGTACTGATTTGTTGTATTCTATGACCCCTCCCCAGGTCATTTACAGTTTTAATAATTTCCCTAATTATCATTTTCCTATATGTGAATGCTTTAAGGTTATATAATGAAATTTTCAGGTTTTTTTTAAATTCCCCTACATATAGGTTACAATTTTTTATTGATTGATTGATAGATTTCTAGGGAGTCTTATTAAGGACAATGATCCCAGTAATCTCTCCAGTTGGGACATTAATTTAAACTTAAGGACCCAAGAATGTGATAATGTTTCACCCTATGTTATTGAGGAAGTTTCTGGGAAACCCTAGTGATGGTGGGGGTCTTATAGAGTCATATATAGAAGTGTTTGAAATCTCCATAGCCACAAAGGAGATTGTTAAAGGATGAATAGAGAAGACCCCATTAGGTTCCAGGAATTTTACAAGATCAGATTCAAAATAGGCATATTTTAGGCCTCCAAGTTAGAATATTTATAAGGTTTTACATTTTATATTTTTGATGTGAAAGCAAGAATATAATAGTATTGTTTTATGTAATTTCATTTGGACAAGTAGAAGAAAAATAAGAAAAGATAAAGAAGGGGCTGGGGCAGTGGCACTAGAGGTAAGGCATCTGCCTGCAAGCACTAGTCCAGGACGGACCACAGTTCGATCCCTCACTGTCCTATATGGTTCCCCCAAGCTAGGAGCAAAATCTGAGGCAGAAACAGGAGTAACCCAAGTGTCAATGGTGTGCCATGCCCCAAAAAAAGAAAAGATAAAGAAAATTGAAAGAAGTCTATGATAATGTGTATTCTCAGTAGGGGAGAGATCATATGACTGGCATAGAATATAGAGCCCACATGGAACTGATTAGACCCCAGGATACAAGAGGTCAGGTGGCTTTATCTAACATTAAAGATATAGGATGCACAATTCCCATAAATAATCATGGAGACCCTAATGGGAAATTAATTTATCAAGATACCTGGGTATGAGACAGATAGGTAGGTTTTTGACTAAAATTAAAGGAAATATATATACAGGTCTGCAAAGCAAAAAAAAATGACTTACAAAAATGAGATTCATGACTTTGTTTGTTTGTTTGTTTTTAGGGCCACACACAGTGAAGCTCAGGGGCTACTCTTGGCTCTGCATTAGAAATCCTTCTGGATTTCTTGGAGGACCATATGGAATGCTGGAGATATAACCCCAGTCAGCTGCGTGTAAGGCAAAATGTCCTACCAACTCGCTATATTATTGCTCTGACCCTGATCATGTCACTAAATTTTACAAATACTATCTCACAGACCCAGAATTTATTATCATAAATAATAATAAATGATAAAATGAAGTTTTGGGATGGTTGATCTTAAAATTCTTTATTTTTTCTGTTTTTTATTGTTGTTTGTTTGCTTGTTTTGTTTTGGGGCCTCAATATGGTGACACTCAGGAATAGCTACTAGTTCTGTACTTAGGAATTACTCCTGGAAGAATCGGGGGTCCTGATGGGCTGCCAAGGATCAAACCTTGGATAGTCCCATGCAAGGTAAATGCCTTACTTACTGGCAGTACTATTGCTCCAGTTCCTCCTTGGATTTTTTCTATGATTATTTTACTATCCTTGAATTTTTTTGGAGTAAATGTATATTGTTAACTGCTGGTAGAGTTTTAACATTGTTTTTTTTTTGTGTTCTGAAAAGAAGACTACTATGATATATACAATGTCCTATAAATCTTCTATACAATGTCCTCTTATTATAGATTTCCCCCATGTACTAAAATAACACATTCCAGATTAGTAAAGATTGTTACCATAATGGATAGTTTCTATATTTTTATAATTTTAAAAAATTCTGTTTGATATTAATAGAGAAATATTAGACAGTGATATCAAATCGTAGTACTAATCATAGTTACAGTACAGTACTCGTATCTGCTGATTTTGCCATGGTCTCTGATAAAGAGTATAAACAAATGTCTGTATTCTTAAAAATTATAACTCTATAGAATACTGTTGTTAACTGCTAGTCAAGTAATGTAGTTAGCAACAGGTATACATATGTCATGCAATATCGTGATTTTAAATTTTCTCTATACTCTAAAAACATTCAATGAGCTCTTTATATTGAAGAACAAAGACATATATGAACTATTTGAGCATCTTGTCTGTTTATCTTTTATTATGTGCTTTTAAGGCTGCAGTTTTCAGTAGTTATCGAGAAAAAGAAAGCTACATTTTTAGTTTACAATGAGGAATTTCTTGACATATGGACCTTATAATTCTGCAGACACAACAATTCTGAAAGAGACCATGGTAGACAGAGATATTTGTGAGGTTTCTGTAAAGTCCAAACATGACAACAACAGCTGCATCCCTGGGGTTTTCAATTAAATCCATGTTGATTTTGCCAACAAACATAATCCATTTGAAAATCAGTTCCTGGTATACAACTGGTTGCTGATATACTGAATGGCTAGCTCTGAGATACAAGGCAATTTTGTGACCATGACTGCCGTAATGGAGAAATAAAAAAATATCTAATGCCAAGGGGGACAGTGTGAGGAGTGAACTGTGTTGCTTATTCTATTTGTACTTTCAATCTTTCAGTTGTGTATTTTTTGGTACTTCACCCTCTTTGCCAAAGGCTTTAAATACCCCTTGGGCTCTCTTATCACTTAGCTTCTTATTGTCTTTGAGCAGTGGAATACAGTGATGTGGAGGGTAGTCACAAGTGGTGATTTATTCTTTCTTGAAACTTTTGCTTTGCCTAGGGAGATTTAATGGTAGTCTGGTTTCTTTTCCTGTGCCTATGGCTCTTTGATCCTGAATAGCATCTTCTTTTTGCTTCCACAGGTCTTATGGCTGTATTGGTTCTTCCTGTCGTTAATTCTTTAGTCTTTACTAGTTTCATCTCATCTTCTCTCATAAAAAGCACTTTCAGTATTTAATTCTTCAGCACTTTTGCTTTGAGAATTCATTTTTTTTATTTTTTAGCTCTCCTCAGAGTATATGTCAGAATGAAAGAGATCCTGGCAAATACTGGACTTTAAGAGATTGCATACTTAGGGCATTATCTCTTAAATATACAATTACTTGGGGGCTTGCTATTATAGGCGGTCAAGCATGATCCTTAACAATATGGCTCTACACTTTGATAATTTCTTCTTTCCTACTTGTCTGTAAATTACTATTTTATTAACTTTGCTCCACCCTCTATTGTATTTTCTGGATGCATACCCTTCCTTTATATATAAAATACTTAGACTTAAAATGCCAAAATGTATCATATATACATGTATGTACCATCCACTGTCTCTAAAACAAAAGAAGTAAATCAGGCTCTAAATTCTGAATTATATTATTGATAAGAATAATACACTCTTCTATTGTTTAAAATGAGTCAAATTTCATTTTTGTAATGTAGGCTTGTAGTTTATGGGTATTTTTTTTGCCAAAAAAGTTTTGCCATAAATCTTTTTTCTCTATGATACCATATTTTTATCTGGCATGGCTTTAAAACAGTGTGGAAGATTAACTTTAGGGATTTCTTTTGACAATACATTTCTTGCTACATTCACCTTCATGGCACATGCCTTTTGGGCCAAAAGCTTGCAAAATTATCTCAAGAAGTGCTAACTTGGCCCAAGTAAAAGCTCCTCTTATGTACATATTAGCCCTTCAGAAGCTTCTCATTGAAGAGAGATTTTGCCTGTGAGTGTCTTACATGTATCTCAAAAGGGGATGGGAAAATTAGAAGCCAAAATTCATTTCCTAAAGGAGTATGAACTCAATATGTAATATGAACATATCTATCCATATTCATGTCTCCAAAACCAACAGTGTACTTTCAAACAATTATTAATCTCCATGAAATATAAAGAACTAATAATGTGACAGATTATACAGAGTCCTGATTTATATTAGAAAAGATGAATTAAGAATTGAAAAATAGGGGGCCAGAGATATAGTATAATGTGTAAGACACTTGCCTTGAATGCAGCCAAACTGTTTTCCATCTTCAACATTCCATATGTTATCCTGAACACAACAGAAATCATTTTTGAGTTCAGAGCCAGGAGTAACCCTTGAGCACCACCAGCTGTGCCCTCTCCCTAAAATACCCAAAACCTCCTCAGAAAAGAATTAAAGGAGACCCTCAAATATCAGGGACTGTGTAAGCATTCTAATTCTTTTAGCTATATGACTGGATCACTTTTCTACCATTTCCTTAGAATCAAGCTTGACCTAGTAACTTACTTTGGCTCATGAAAATTGGGCATAAGTGAGCTGTATACTGAAGCTTTAACAAAGGTCTTACTAATGTTTGACATGTCCCTTTCTCTGATAGCATTATTATGGAAAAAAAATCTACTTGAAAGAGACTACTTTCTGCTTAATCTTTCCTATTCAAGTCTTTTCTGAATATTCTAGATTTAAACTGCTCCTAAATCAAAAGCTAATGTCTTGTAAATTTGGAGCAGTTTCTCTTTAGAACTATCTATTTTTCTTAATGATAACATATTTTTTTAATTTTTGATAGTCAAAAAGGACTTAAAATTCTTATATCATAAATGCCAATTTTATTATAGTAACATTTTCATTGTCAACAAATTAACAAAATGGAAAAAGCAATATTTTTTTCTCTCAACTGATTGGACTGTAAGTGTTTAAGTACATGTCTTAGGATTCAAATTTTACAAAAGTAAGACATAGATTCCACGTAATTCCAATTTTCTGTCAAAGTGGCCAAGTGGTAACACAGCTTGAATGTGTTCTCCTCAGTGGGGAAATAATAAACGTTTGTTTTAAATATAATTCATAGTAGTAATATAAAACTATAAATTTAATTTTAATACTTTTTGGCTCAAAGAAATAATAAATTTAATTATGAAAGTATACAAACTTTAAAATAAAATATATAAAATACAAATAATATTTGGAATTGTAAAATTTGTCTCAAAATATCAAGATAAAACTAGCAATATTTATTTTTAAAAAGATGTGATATTTAGATAAACTTAATAAGTAACTAGTAACTATTATTTTTAAATAAACTTACTAGCTAGTAACTATTATTTTTACTAGACAGAAATAAAATTCCAGTTTATACTGAAATGTAGTTCAGATTCTCTTCAACCTTTGCAAGAGTCACAGGCAAAAGCCATAATTTTCTCTGGTGGCAGAAAATGCTAACAGCACCAAACTAAATCTACTTGTGAAACATGTACAGACAGAACTGCATGGGATTGAAATGCAAAACATATCTGAGGCAATTTTTCAGTAGAAAAATTAAATCAAACAAGAAAGCAGGTTTACTGTAACATAAATATAAATAAAAAAGAAACTATATTTTTAAAAATAAGAATTTGTCCCTTCAGTAAAGATTTAAGTAGTATGTACAAAATAAACTGATTTAAAATTTTAAAAATAACATACTAAATATTATATTTCTTGTGTGTGTTAAAACTAATGGTTAAATATATAGTTTATATTCTTAGCAATCTTTAAAAAAGATAGCCAAATAAAAAGAATAAATTATTTTTTCTATGTATTTTTAAATTATATAGCACAATCATAAAAATACCAAAGAAACTCAGCTCAAGTAATATATTTTAATAGGCTTACATACATTTGCATGTAAAATAGTGATATAAAAGGCCGGAGAGATAGCATGGAGGTAAGGTGTTTGCCTTACATGCAGAAGGTTATGGTTCGAATCCCGGCGTCCCATATGGTCCCCCGTGCTTGCCAGGAGCAATTTCTGAGCATGGAGCCAGGAATAACCACTGAGCACTGCCGGTTGAGACTCAAAAACAAAACAAAAAATATATATTGATATAATGATTTTTCAAGTCTATACAATAATTTTCTCTGCTTTAGGAACTAACATGTACTTAAGCAAAAGATTAGCACACTGAATTTTACTGTACTTTTATATTTCCTATTAGTTGACAAGACATATTTAACATTAAAAAACAGGTTTATAAACTGTTTTTCAGTAAGGATGAGAAATTTGTTTTACTTTCATTTAGGATAGTCTTCTTTATTCTCAGTTTACTTTAGTTGTTCTATAACTGTAAAAAGAATCTTTAACCATTCAGTCAAGTATCTAAACAGTAGTTTTTTTTTTTTTTTTTGGTTTTTTTTTGGTCACACCCGGCAGTGCTCAGGGGTTACTCCTGGCTCCATGCTCAGAAATTGCTCCTGGCAGGCACGGGGGACCATATGGGGCACCGGGATTCGAACCGATGACTTTTTGCATGAAAGGTAAATGCCTTACTTCCATGCTATCTCCCGGGCCCCTAAACAGTAGTTTTTAAGAACTGCATGGCTCAACTTGTGCAGTTATTAAAATATTAACTCAGACTAAAATAACCAAATCCATCAACATGGTCTAATCTTACATTTGTATTAATAAAACCGTATTTTAAATTATCTACAAATCTATTTTAATTTTGCATATTTAGAAAGACAATATAATAATTTTACTTAAAACTAATAACTATTTTAAAACATAAATATATTATCATATATATTTTACACTAATATTTATATTATATATAAAATATATATTTATAGAAATATTATATTTGTATTATTTATATTATTTAATATAGTAATATTAATTATTTATCCATTATATCAATTATATATTAAATATTTAACAATTATATTAATATATTCAATATAATATATGTTAATATACAA
>PVKC010025253.1:0-16572 GCA_004027635.1 Crocidura indochinensis
TTTCTTTCTTTCTTTCTTTCTTTCTTTCTTTCTTTCTTTCTTTCTTTCTTTCTTTCCTTTCTTCTTTCTTTCTTCCTTCCTCCTTCCTTTCTCTTTTCCTTTTCTATTCCTTTCTCTTTCTCCTCCTCCTCCTTTTTGTAGCAAGGATTCAGCAAAGACTGTGAAATATAAGATTATTCTATGCTGTTTTGAGAAGGCGACCTTGGAGGGAAGAACGCCAATGAAAGCTCTGACAGTAAGCAGAGTTCCGAGTAGGCTTTGCTCAGGTTCAGGCTCTTCTGGGATTCTGGAGGCACCTTAAGATCAGAAGCAGAGAACTGGAAGTTTGCACTGAGGATTGTCAGTCATTTATTTGTCAAGGGAATGCCTATGAAGGGGAGAGAGGACACATGCATCAGCCAGGTGCTGACTGTAGGGAGGGAAAGCATGCAGAGTGCTTGCCATGTTGGACAGTTATGGGGCTAGATGGAAATTATACCAGATGGAAGGGGTAACAATAGTCAACTGAAAGAGTGAGGAGGTAATAAAAATAAAGTCAAAGAGGGGGCCAGTGTGATAGCATAGTGGGTAGGAAATTTGTCTTGCAAACAACTGCCCTAGGTTTGATCCCCGGCATCTTATATGGTCCCCTGAGCCTGCCACAAGCAATTTATGAGTGTAGAGCCAGGAGTAACTCCTGAGCGCTGCTTGGTGTGGCCTCCAAACAGAAATCAACCAGTCAACCAAAAAAAAAAAATAGCCAGTATCTTTATGTTGTTGTCAAAGGACACAGAGTCAGAGAATCAGGGAGAAAACCTTAGAGGCTGTTATGGAAAAAAAAGTAGAATATGAGGTGAGGGGCTAAATACAAAAAGTTGAAGATTTGATTTGTGTTAATAGTTTGTAGATTTGAATTTTTCTTTTCATAGAGAATTGGTTACTAATTCTCAACTGAAAAGAGAATTAATGGAGGCCATATTCTAGCTAAAAGCCCATAATTATTAATTTATATACAATTGTTTGGTGGCTTTTTAAGACAATGCCTGCGGCTCTGTGTGAAGGTCTTTGGCCTAGTAGAAAGGTCTGTGGTCCAATTCAAATCAAATAGGTAGAACCATCTTTGTTTGTTTTTGGTTTTGGTTTTTTTTTTCCTTTTTGGGCCACACCGGAGGTGCTCAGGGGTTACTCCTGGCTGTCTGCTCAGAAATAGCTCCTGGCAGGCACGGGTGGGGGGAGGTAGGGGGCAGGGGGGAACCATATGGGACTCCGGGATTCGAATCAACCACCTTTGGTTCTGGATCGGCTGCTTGCAAGGCTAACGCCACTGTACTATCTCTCCGGGCCCTGAACCATCTTTGTAATGGCTCTCCAGTACCATATGAAAATGGCTTCTCAAAAACTCGGCTTGCAATGAAAACAGGGGTTTTTTTTGATGTGCATATATGGGGAGAGCTATACCCAGAAGTACTTATGTGTTATTCCTGGTTCTGCACTCAGAAGTTACTTCTGGCATACTCGAGGGAACAATATAAGATGTGCCGATTGAACCCTGGTTGACTATGTGTCAGATACATAGCCTCTATCCTATTGCTCTGGCTCTGATTCAATGGGATCTTGCTGTAGATCTTTCCAGTAGATTTCTGTTTGCTCCAACTGGACCTGCTTCTGTTTCTTCAGTTGACCAGAATTGCCCTCTGCTGCTCTTTGCAAAAGCATCCGTGGTCTGAACACATATACAGAGAATTATTCTCTGTTCTCCACATAATGGAGTATCACATCAGGCAGTCAGCCAGCAGTGTCTCTGAAAATCAGTCTGTTGAAGACCCAAGCAAAGCTCTGTAGATCCCTGCAGTCTCTGATGCTCCTTCCCTAAGCCTCTTGTCCATTTCCTAACATCTGTGTTGTGGGGCAGAGACATGCAATTATTTCCACTTTCTCCCTAAAGCCTCAGAATGATGGTAGAGAAATGATAACAATGAAACAGCATCTACGCACAAGGACAAAGCAAACTGGAGAGGATGCAGAGATAGAGGAAAATTGTGGAAGTTTGAATAGTCAATGGTAACTGAGAAGAGCAGAGAAAGTGGAAATTTAAATCTGCACAATAAAGAGCAATTGGAGTCTCTGCTATAGAATTCCAGCTGGAGGAGCCTTGAAGATGTGCTGAGAGATGGGACTGAAAATGAGTCATAAAAGGATGCAGACTCTTCTCAGGTAGTCTGGTCCCAGCTGAAAACTCTGGGGCTTTCTCAGAAGGGGTGGGGCCAGATTCCCCTTTCTGTCTAAACAATACACAGTCACACCCAACATTTTCTGTCAGAAATGGCCCAACTCCATGACTGAACTCACATAATATGAGGAACAGGGGCCAGAGAAATAGTACAGCGGTAGGGCATTTGCCTTGCTCGCGGTCAACCCGGGATAGAACGGGGTTTGATTCCCGGCATTCTATATGGACCCTCAAGCCTTCCAGAACGATTTCTGAGTGCAGAGCCAGAAGTAATCCCTGAGCTCCGCCAGCAGATGTGGCCTAAAAACCAAAACAGCAACAACAACAACAGCAAAAACCAACCAAACAAAAACCCCAAATCAAAATCTCCCCCCACAAACCATAATGAGCATCTGAGGGGCTGGAGCGATAGGTCCAGAGGGTATGTCATTTGCCTTGCATAGAGCTGACCTGGGTTCGATCCCCAGCATTCCATGTGGTCCCCTGAGCGATCACCAGAAGTAATTCCTGAGTACAGAGCCAGGAGTAGCCCTTGAGTACTGTTGGGTATGGTCCCAACATCCCTCTCTCCTTGAAAAAACGAAGCAGTAGAAACTTCTGGAATGGGACTAGACTACAGACTGAAAACTCCGGGAGTATTCTGGGAATAGGGCAGGCCAAATATCACTTCCTCCCCTGGGAACCCCCCCCCCCTTTCCATCCAGCCTCTGCCACCGGAAAACCCAGCAGCCATCACACCCTCCATCTTTCTGGCAAGAAACCAGCCCAGCCCCTTTGTTAATCTCCAAAAGAAAATGATGGCTGCTAACTCTTCCCAGGTATTTTGGTTCAGGCTAAAAACTCTGGGGCTTTCTTAGATTGGGTGGGGGTAGATTCTCCTTTTAGACTTATGCCATAGCAGCCCACAGCTACACTTGATACCTTTGGCAGAAATGGTCTAGCTTCACAATGATCTCATTAAAGTGCCAAGCCACCAAAATTTGTTCCAGATCTATAGATTCTGGACTGTGAGGCACAAGTGACTATGTAAAGACTTCAACATTTCATAGTAGTGTAAGCAAGTTAGATAGTACAGCATATTTTATTGGAAAGTTACACAGAAGACCACCAAATTCTGTGAACTTACCAGTAAATAGCAACACAGGAGGTTCAACTAGCACCAAATACAGCCAAGTAAATCCTTAGACAATGACTTTTATAACACCATAGAGAAATATAGCAATTATTCCCAATTGACTCTTTTTGATCTAAGTTTTGATCATTTCATTTGCCTTTGTGTTGTAAGAAGTAATATGAAACAAATTTGGTTGTGCCTGCATGAGGCATGTAGGATGATGGGTAGGAAACTGGTTGAGAGAAGGTCATACTGGTGGTAGGATTGGTGTTTGAACATTTGACTCTATTGTGAACAACTTGGTAATTATAGTGTTACAATAAAATTTTGAAATTGGAAAAATAAAATAATTAAAATTACAAAAAAAGAAAAGAAAAAGGGAAGCCAGCCAAGATGTCTGATGAATTGCAAGATTCCAGCTCAATACCCTTATACCACACCACTAGATGACTACCCACATGAATGCAAGAAGCAAAGTTTGAAGAGGTTTTGAATTTAGAGTCAACAGGCAAGTCTGAATACAGAACAGTACTGAAAATGAGCACGAGATGAAAATCTACGAATGCGTGACAAACCCTCCTCACCCAACTTTTCCTGCTCAGCAGTCAGAATGCTGGGAGCAGCTTTTATCTTCCTAAAACAAGAGTGGACACTTCTCTGGGGAGACTGATTAGATCAAAAGAAAGGAATTGCTGGCATTTGTGTGTCTCAATAAAATAGTGAGGTTCTTTTCATATCTCCCAATGTGAACTCAATCTAATGAACCCTACCCATGCTTCCATACAATACCACCCATAACTACAACTTCGTTATAAATAATAAATAAAAGCACAAGAAAATTGGAAGAAAGTTCTAACCCTCCTAAGATTGATCTCTGTCGAAACAGAAGTAGCTCATCAAAAGGAGATCTCTTAAAAACTATGGCCTTTTCCACAAAGATGGCATCAAAATCCAAGGAGGAAGCCTGAGCCTTTTCTTAAACTGAAGCTAAACCTATGCTTTGAAAGTCAAGAAAACAAAGCTGAAAATATCCACAGCATAAAAATGATGACACTGCCCAAGTCTCTGTGGCTCCAAATGGCAGCCCAAACATCCTCAGAAGAGTGCTCTTGGGAAAAACCAGCTGGACCACTCTGTTATCATTAAGTTTCCCCTCACCATTGAGTCTGCTATGAGACATCACCAGACTGAGACTCATGTCACAGCCTTATAAGACCCAAATCTAGAAAACTGATCAGTCCCATCTCAGGACCACTGACTTGTGAATACACAGTTACAACTATTAGTAGTGAGTTCCCATTTGAAAGTCCCCTCTTGTCTTAAAGTAATAAATTGGCTTTCCTGCGCCTAATCCCTATTGCGTTAGTTCCTGTGCTGACAAGCAAGAACCCAGCAATTATGAGAAATCCCACCAATTGTGGGGATTTCCTGCCGATGGTACCATTTCTAATCCTTCAGACTGGAAAAATTAAATGAAAAAGTTTCACTTTCCAGTGTTGTTAGTCATGTGGAGAAATAGGAACTGTTCCATATTGTAGAATGAAATACAAATTGGTATCAGGTCTGCCAAGATCATGTAGGTTGTATCTCAAAGTGAAGGTGCAAGAAGATATATACACCTTTCAATCCAGAAATTTCAGCTATAAGCATATGAATCAAACACATACTCACATATATACTTTAGATGCTTCAGCTGTGTCTGAGTAAATTATTTTGTTATTATTGTTTGTTTTTGGACCATTCACAATTGTGTCCAGGGTATACACCTGGTTTTGTGCCCAATCTTCTGGAAAGCTATGGAGGACCATATGTAGGGATCAAATCTGATTTAACTGCAAGTAAGACATGTACCTTGATCATTGTACTATCTATCTGCCCTAGGAGAGGCATTTAAAAGAAATATCTGTACAATATTACTTGAAATAATTAAAAGTGGGTAATAATTCAAATGCTATCAACAGGAAAATGAATAAAAATTATGAGCTACTTCTAGAAGAAATTAATAAACCATAGTTATATGCATTATCATAGATTTATGTTCAAAAACAGTAATAAGGGGGAAAATTTCAGGAAGTATTATACTATTTTATGAAACATAAGGCATGAAAAATAATATGTACATGGGAATATAGGCACATATAGTAAATACATAAAAATCCACATGGGACTAGTAAGCATTCATAAAAATCAAATGTGGTTTCTAATGGCAGGAGAAATGAAATCAGAAGGGTAATTGGTGATTCAGTTATAAATATAATATTTTATTTCTTAAGGTAAGTAATGGATATTTATTATTTGCATATGTTGAAATATGCCATTTGGTAGCATTGTGTATATGCTTATTGCTAAAAAGAAGGGAAGAAAAGGAAGGAGGGATAGATTTCTTTGTTTTGTTTTGTTTTGGGGTTGCACCTGGTGGTGCTTAGAGATTACTTCTGCCTCTATGTTCAGGCAGGGATCAATCCTGGCTGGCTCAGGGAAACATATGTGCTACTGTGCATCAGATCTGATTACAGCAAGGCAAGTGTCCTATCCATTAAACTGTCACTCTGGCCTATAGGAAAGAAGAATTGAGAATGAGGAAGCTAACAAATGTTTAGAGAAATATTCTTTATTTGAGGGGGAGGGCACTCCTGGCAATGCTCAGGGATTATTCCTGGCTTTGCACGCAAGAATTACTCCTGGTGATGCTCGGGGACTATTTGGGATGTTGGAAATTGAAACTAAGTTGGTTATGTTCTAGGCAAACACCTTACTTTCTGAACTATCATTCTATCCCTGTTTTCTTTTTTTTATTCTTTATTCTTTTCTGAACTTACAGTTAAAGAACATTAAGAAAAATAAAACAGAACCCATGTGCAATTACTTTGTCCCTCAAGCCCCCAGATTGTAGTACATTATAACATTTCTTAGCAGAACACCAAGCAATCTAAAGCAATAAAATTTATGTAACTCCTTAAACTTGAAGGCATAGTAGTTTAAACATTTCAATGCACATGCATATTAGTTTAAGTTAACCTCAAAAGTTTAAGTGGGTTTTTTTTTTAAGATTCAGAATCAAAGGAGCACAGTAAAAATGGTGTTAGAGTGGCAATTATTGTTTGCATAGGCCCACCAAAATGTGGGGGACATGGAAGGAAAAGCCTTGGCCTAAATACAAAGAGACCCTATCCCTGAAGTTTCCTGGCATAAGACCAACTCTAGGCTCCAGAAAAACTAGTGTCCAATCCAGGTCATTGTGTGTAGTGCCAACACAGTTTTATTTTTCACACAATCTCTGTTGTTGGTATCATGTATTGAAGATCCTGGAATCTGTATATCCTACATTGAAGTCAGGATGGTGCAGAGCATCCTCTAATTTCAACTCACAATTAAAGGTCAATGCAGAAAGCCCTGTCCAGTAAGCAGGGCTTTCTCAGTGTTAAGGGAAGACTCGTTTGAATAGATTGATGTCAGAGCAGCAGTAGGGTCTTCCCTGGTAGAGGATTGCTTCCAGGTGATGTTATAGACTAGGGGTCTCAAACTCAATTTACCTGGGGGCTGCAGGAGGCAAAATCAGGGTGAGGAAGGACTGCGTAAGGGATTTCACACAAAAAAAGGGACAGCAGGCAGGAGCAGCAGAAACGACATCTGCGCTAGGTGCAAAGTATTTGTGATTATTTGCTTACCGAATATTTGCAATAAAAAATTGCATTAGTAAAAAAAGAAATCGCTGGCCCGGAGAGATAGTACAGCAAGCAGCTGATCCAGGACCAAAGGTGGTTGGTTTGAATCCCGGTGTCCCATATGGTCCCCAGTGCCTGCCAGGAGCTATTTCTGAGCAGACAGCCAGGAGTAACCCCTGAGCACCGCCGGGTGTGGCCCAAAAACCAAAAACCAAAAAAAAAAAAAAAAAAAAAAAAAAAAAAAAAAAAAAAAAGAAAAAGGAAAAGAAAGAAGCCCCTGAGTGGTTTTTGAGTGGTTTTTAAAAATGGAGACCAATGAGAAAAATAATTACCAGCGAATGTCTCAACATACACCAGTGCTGCACTGGCCTGCCCTCCTCCTCATGCATTCCCCCCTTAGTGTAGGGAGAGAAAGGGGGTAAGCCTGAGTACCACTATAGAATCCACCTGAGCTGGCACCCAGGGAAGGCCTGGAGTCCAGGGGAGAAATAGGGGAATGGCTAAGGTCCTACCAAACCTCCCAGCACTCCCCAAGCTAGAGAGAAGGCCTCCGGCATGGAGTGTTCCCTAACCCCATACCTGGGAAGAGCAGGCCTCCCTCATCAGAGAGAACCAGAAGCCAGTTATCTGCCAGGCTCCTCCCCGTGCTCCTCCCCCCCTAGAGTTGGGAGGGGGGAAGCCTGAGGTCCCCCAAAGAGTCCACCTGGAGCCCACTTCAGGCCACCTGAGCCAGCACCCAGGGAAGGCCTGGAGTCCAGGGAAGACATAGGGGAACGGCTGAGGGCCTGCCAAGCCTCCCAGCTGCCCCAAAGCTAGGGAGAAGACCTCCAGTGTGGGGTGTCCCCTAACCCCATACCTGGGAAGAGCTGGCCTCCCCTCTATCCCTGTTTTCTATAGACTTGCCCTCCTGGTCAACCTTTAAAACCAAACAAAATTATAACTTCAGTATAAACTAGTATTATAAACAAAATGAAAGTTTGAGTAAGTGTACAAGTAAAGAACAATCTTTTTGAAGATCTCTGTTTTAGAGGGGGGCTCCCGAGCAATGGTTAGGAGATTGGAGCCTTGCTGGCAGTTCTTTTTTTTTTTTTTTTTTTTGGTTTTTGGGTCACACCCGGCAGTGCTCAGGGGTTCCTCCTGGCTCCATGATCAGAAATTGCTCCTGGCAGGCACGGGGGACCATATGGGGCACCGGGATTTGAACCGATGATCTTTTGCATGAAAGGTGAACGCCTTACCTCCGTGCTATCTCCCGGGCCCTTTGCTGGCAGTTCTTAACCATCCCTGCATCAGTTCAGTGCAAAGGGGTTAGGACCAAAGGTTCCTTGCTTTGCTCTTCTGGCCTTGTGCTGGCAAGGCCTACAGGATTATATTCCACTGTGCTTAGGAAACTACAGGGTTTCACTATAGATGCTCTGGGTGACTATTGTGGTGTCAGTAATCTAACCCGGTAAGGTCCTATCTCCTAAAGTTCTTCATTTTCAGATATTTATTTCAGTAATATAGTTCATAGGCAAGTGGTGATCTTGTCTGCCATGACTGAAGTTACAGTTAAGTTTTTAGGAACTTTCATAGCAAATTTAGAGTAGCAGGACTTATATTTTCTTTCTTTATTTTATTTTATTTTTATTTTTATTTTTTATTTTTTGGTTTTTGGGTCACACCCGGCAGTGCCCAGGGGTTACTCCTGGCTCCATGCTCAGAAATTGCTCCTGGCAGGCACGGGGGACCATATGGGGCACCGGGATTCGAACCGATGACCTTTTGCATGAAAGGCAAACGCCTTACCTCCATGCTATCTCCTGGGCCCCTCTTTATTTTATTTTAAAAACAAATTTTTTTTTGTTTTAAAATACTGATTGTGGGCCAGAGCGATAGCACAGTGGTAGGGCATTTGCCTTGCATTTTGCCGACCCGAGAAATACCTGGGTTCAATTCCCAGTATCCCTTATAGTACCCCGAGCCTGCCAGGAGTGATTTCTGAGCACAGAGTTAGGCATAACCCCTGAGTGCCACCTTGTGTGTCCCCCCAAAAGATGAACTACTGATTGTGTCAGGACTTATTCCTAGCTCTGCACTTCGGGATCACTCCTGACTTGGGAGACTATTTGGTGTGCTGGGGATCAAACATAGGTCAGTTGCATGCAAGGCAAGCAACCTACTCACTGTACTATCTTTACATAAACTCATATGTTGTGTATGTAAACATTTCTGACCTTACCATGATCTGGAATTGTGTATAGGTAAACATTTCTGACCCTACCCTGATCTGTGATTGTGCCCTACCCTAGGGTGTGACCTGGTAGTCTGCCCCCACCCTAGAGTGGTACCTGATTCTGGGGAATAAAAGCAATGATCTGTGGAAAGCGGGAGGGGGGGGCGGTGCTTTTTCTTGCTGGCCTTTATCCAGGCCGTTTGAGGCTTCAACCTCTGCAAGGAATAAAGAGCTATTTTCTTCGGAAGCTTGGCTGTGTCTTGGATTTCTTCCCGCCGAATTCACCTCAGAACCGCTGGTTACTGGGTGGGAGACGCGTTCTCTGAGCTGGAGGGGAAAGACCTCGTTCTCCCTACCTATATCAGTGAACCTCTCCTGGGGACGGATTTCTACACTCATATATGCTTTAGCATTTATTTTATTTAATGAAAGAACTGTGATTTATAAAGTAATTGATAGTTGAGTTTTAGTCATATAATTTTTCATCACCAATCCCATCACCAGTGTCAAGTTCCTTCCACCAATTTTCCCTACGCTCCAATCCCTCCCCACCCCACCTCTTATATGCCATTTTGAAGGCACATTTCAAAGTTCAATGATTGCAATTTAGGTCTCATGTTTTCAGTGTTGTTGACCCTGTGCTTTGGATATACAGCTAAATCACTCTTCCACATCACCAGTATTATCGAAGCCTCAACCTCTGTTCCCCTGTTACTTCTCTTTCTCAACTTTCTCCTTCCCTGCTTGACTTTTTTCCTTCTCAGTCCTTCTCCCTAAGCTCTGGGGTCAGGGAAGATCTAGGCACCTCCCTTTTATTATTTCCTCATCCAGTAATTCTATATATCACAGACGGATAAATGAAATCATCCTGTTTGTCCTTTTTCTGACTTACTTCAGTCATCAGATCTTTCAGTTCCAAAGAGGTTATAGCAAATTGCATGATTTTGTCATTCTTGGCAACTGTATAATACTCAACTGTGTGTATATGCTACATCTTCATAATCCCTTTATCTGTCATTGGACACTTAGGTTGATTCTACATCTTAGCTCTCTTACTATGTGTAGCAGTGAGTAATGGTGTACATATTCCTTTTAAATCAATGTTTTTATGTCCTGGGGGTAGATTAAATTACTTGGTCAATGGCAGCTCAATTCTAAGTTAACTGAGGACTCTCTATACTGTTTTCCACAGGGGTTGAACAGATAACACTCTCAGAAGCAGAGTTTTTTTTTTAAACCACATTTGCCAGCACAGATTGTTCCTATTATTTGCTTTTTTGGGCCACACCTGGTGGTGTTGAAGTGTTAGTCCTGGCTCTACACTCAGGAATTACTCCTGACATGAATGGGAGACCATAGGAGAGGAAGGGAACTGAACATGGATCAGTGTGTGCAAGTCAAGAGCCCTATGCTTTGACCCAGCATTCCTATTATTTTTGATAAGTGCCATTCTTACTAGTGTGAGATATCTTATTGTCATTAAAATTTATATTTATCTAACAATAAACAATACTGAATAATTTATTTTAATGTGCTTACTGACTGGGGATCAAACCTGGGTGGACTGTGTGCAAGGCAAACACCCTACCTGCTGTGCTTTCATTACAGTCATGCAGAAACTCTTTTTTTTTTTTGTGGTTTTTGGGTCACACCCGGCAGTGCTCAGGGGTTACTCCTGGCTCCATGCTCAGAAATTGCTCCTGGCAGGCACGGGGGACCATACGGGGCTCCGGGATTCGAACTGATGACCTTTTGCATGAAAGGCAAATGCCTTACCTCCATGCTATCTCCCGGGCCCCAGAAACTCTTTTTTTTTAACCCACATTTTTTGGAATAAGGTTTTTTTCACAAAAGTATTGGTATGCCGTGAATTGTTCACAAGCAGCTGGCTCTGAACTGCTTGTGTGAGATGCAGTTCCCTAACTTAATGAAAAGTGATTGCTATATGATTTATTTTGCTCTAATGCATAATATTCTTGCTCAAGGAGACATTATGTTCTTCTCTTAAATTTAATGTCTAGTGGAATTCCAGAATTTTGTTTGTTTGGTTCTAGATATTTTCTGTACCTATAAAGATGTGGCTATTTTTTGCATGCGGTTTCCCCAGAGACCCATGTAAATGTTATAATTTCCTGTTGGTAAACAGAAAGTCTTCAAATTTAGAATTGGGTCAGTAAGAATGATGCCTAAAAGTATAATAAATAAGATAACTGGGGCTGGAGAGATAGCATGGAGGTAAGGTGTCTGCCTTGCATGCAGATGATTGGTGGTTCGAATCCCGGCATCCCATATGGTCCCCCGAGCCTGCCAGGAGCGATTTCTGAGTGCAGAGCCAGGAGTAACCCCTGAGCATTGCCGGGTGTGGCCCCCCCCCCAAAAAAAAGATAACTTTCACAGCAATACCCTCTCCAGCTAACTGTTTACTCTCTAGTGTGCTGCTTTTAATTGTGTTAAATATCACAAAATAAGTGAAAGAACGTTAGATAAGATTCAAGACTTTTAACCACAAAAAGAACTTATACTGTAGGAGAACAAAAGACACAAATTAATAAACATTATCATTATAAGAAAACAACATGAAAACAAATCCTTCTGGCTCATGGCACATACTTTCTGAAAGTGTCAGGCTAAGTCCACCCTGGTGGTATCCACACTGAGCTCCAAAGCTTGCTTAATGCTGGTGACAGCAGGAACCCAGCTACCTGGGATTTTGTGGCTAAGAAGCAGCACAGTGGGTGGTGCTAATATTCCAAACATATCCATTTTGGATCTTCTTTTCACCTTAAGAGAAACCTCTTTAAAATTTTTATTTGAAAGACTAGTCTCTGATTTCCATGGCAACAAGAGTTGCCATGCAACTTGCGGCTTATCAATTTACACACACATACCTTAAGGGCATATATATTACATATGTGCATATATAAAATAATCTTCTAATCTTTGATATGATCTATGCCTAACTTTTTCTTAGAAACGCCCAATCGCTCACCATAGTGTTTTCATTTGTTTGTTTTGAGATTAAAGGCATCATATTTTTACTTTTCTTGTGAATCTTTTTATTTTTATTTTTTTAATAAATATTTTTATTTTTACCAAAGTGGATTACAAATCATTCACAGTTAAATTTTAGGTATATACTCACCATAGTGCTTTTCAAGGACCTTATCATTTGCTCTCTGTGTTCCTTTTAATTTCAATGCCAATCTAACATCTTTGTCATGCTATTCTTTTTAATTATACATAAATTGCTTCAGAGCTACTCTGGGCTTGGTTCTGGTGTTAGTAATTCTCCCTGAAAAAGAGAGAGGGTCAATTGTGCTGAGATATAACCAACGTCCTGCATGCAAAGTAGGCAAAGTGCTATAGTCCTTGTGAGCTACCAAGCTAGGGCTATTTTGGTTTGCCTTTTTTCTTAGTCATTCGTTTTTTTTGGAGCTATTTTTGGGTCACACCTGACAGTGTTCAGGGATAACTCCTAGTTCTGCACTCAGGAACCGAGTTTGATAGGCTCTGGTTAAAATATGCCGTCTTGGGAATCAAACCTTTTTTTTATGGGGGGGGCAGTCCTCAAGGGTTAATCCTGGTTCTGTGTTGAGGAATCCAACTCCTGTTGGGTTTGGGGACCATATGGGATACTAGGGAATCGAACCTGGGTCGGCTGACACCCTACTCACTGTACTTTGCTCCAGCCCCTCAATTCATTCTTTATGCCATTTAACACTTATCAGTCTTCGCATATCCTCAACTTTTTGTTGAGGATAGGCTTCTAGAATATTTGCAGAACATATTTCGCTTTGCTCCACATTCTCCTGCTCTTACAGGACAGTGAGCTCTTCTATTAGGCTGGAATAGTAGTTCAGTGGGCAGGCTGATCCTGGCACCCAATAGGCTTACCTGAGCTTGACAGGAATGATACACAGAGCCAAGTGTGTCCTTTGAGTCCTACTGAGTGTGGCCTAAATGTCCCCTCTCCTGCACAAAAGGGAGCCTTTCCAGAGCTTTGTTTTCCCACTAACTCTAAGTAGGACAGTACTGCCATTGTTGATTTTTTACTCTACCTCCCCAGAACTATACAACATCATGGATTTGAGGGCCTAGCTAAAATCTCAGACTTTATTCTTTGATTATAAAGGCAACAGTCTTTACAGTCAGGATACATTTTTCTGTCTCCAGGAGTACCTAGCTAAACCTAAAGGAATTAATGATATATGAATCTAGGATTTAGGATTGTTAAACAAGAAAGAACATTCAGGATTTAGGCTGGGTAGGGGAAGAAAACTTCAGAAGACACTGATTGCCAGAAAGGAGTGGGGTCTGGGGATTAAGTTTCAGAAGAGATTCCAGTAATGGGTGTGGATAGGGTGTACGAATAAGTATGGGTAGTGGAAAAGATACCCCAATATAAAATGATTTAATAACCTATTAATGGTGGATAGGTAAGTGATTCACTGGCACCTGTCCACTGAACATACAGGTCTGCAGTTATAAGAAGGTTGGACTTCTGATGGACTGTTTCCATGATAACTGCAGGTCTGGGGACCAGTATGCACATCAAGACCTAGTGTACCGGTGTGAAAATATTGAAGACTGCTGGTTTATGTAGTAAATCACTGAGGCAACTGGAGTGCTTCAGTTTGTTTTGGTTTTAGGGCACTCCCATTGGGGATCAGGAGCTACTACTGGTTTTATGCTCAGGGCTCCTCAGTATTAGTTGAGAACCATACGTGGTGCGGGCTATTGAACCCATCGGTGATTGCATGTGAGGCAAGTGCCTTATCTTTCGTACTATCTCTCTGGCCTGAATGTTTCTGTTTGGAGTGCTGCAGAGGTCCAGATGGAAGAGCTTGGTGAGTTCCCAAAGTCTGCAAGTTATGGTCAGAAGAACCATGTTATACACAGAGAACAGGGACTTAAGAGGCTGATCCAGGAGCGGGGACGGGAGGGCAGTAGCTGGAATCCTCCTCACTGCAATCAGGCACAGCCTCAAGAACAGATGAAATAGTGCAGACCAAGTGGCAGGTGCCGAGTCTTTCCTCAGGACTCAGTTTCCCACAATTCTTCTTGGAAACTACATTTCCCAGATGGCCGGATGGAGACATCTCACACTCTGCAGGCGGGGAAGTCTGCAGCCACTTGGGCCCCGACCTCGGCCCAGAGACTCCTGGAGAACCTAGCAAAAGGAGGGAGTCTTCAGTGTCTTCTTGTTGCAGCTCCCCGGGGCGAGAGGAGGGCGGGAACGGATGGAAAAGGCGGGGAGCCACACAGCCTTCATCTTCTAAGGACCCTTTTCTGGTTTCTCCTGCTGGATTTTCCCATCTCACCTCCAGCCCTGCCACCTCTCGCGCTTAATTAAGCAGCCTCCAGAATAGATGATAACGGCACCTAAAGCACCACCCCCTTCTTGTTGCCTGTCGGACAACTTTACAAATGTACAAACAACTATGGCGCTGCGCATATGGGGGACCCATTTAAGGACAGGACTTCTGGCTGGCGATGACTTCCGCCTTCAGCTAGCTATTGCTGGTTTTGCAGGGAATTAAGACCTTCATCCTCATTTAACTCTGTTATGCTCCGGCCCTTCTCAAATGCTTTGTTTCTACCTTAGAAGACATTTGTTCTACCCAGCTGCAGCAATGTCATCCTCATTTTATGCGGGGCAAAGCTGATCTTGGTGGATAAAGGGAAGGAAGGAAGGGAGATGGAAAGGAGGTAGGGGAAAGGGAATGTAAATTAGAGGGAGAGATTAGGCAAACCATATCCGGGAGGTGAGGAAAAGTGTAACCACCGAGAAAGGCGATCTAGGCAGGAAGAATTACAAGTCAAGGCCCATGAAGCGACAAAGAATTGTTATTGTTGTTATTGAAGGGTCTGTAAATAACTGGAACAGAGTCAAGGAGAGAATGGAGCAAACTGAGTTTGCCCTCCTGAGAGTGGTTCTAAGCTTTCCCATACTGGCAATGAGGACATCTTTTCAAAACTCGAAGAGGATAACTTCCCTTGTCCTCAAAAACTTTTTGTCCCCCACAAGCCAAGCTTCTTCAACCAGTGCTCAAAATCCATCATTTTCAGATTTACCTTTTTTTTTTTCGGGGGGGGGGTGTCCATATACTGTGGTGTTTAGGAATTACTCTTGGCTGGCTCTGCCTTGAGGGATAACTGCTGTCTGGGCTTGAGAATATAGCTGGTACTAGAGATCTAAGGAAGGTCAGCTGCATTCAAGGGAAGCACCTTCACTCTGCTATTATCCCAGAGTCACGTTTGCCCTGTTTTTCGTTTTCCTTGTTTGATACTACCTCTGCTTGGCATGTTTCTCCCAAATGCCAAGCAAATGTCTATTCATTCTTCCTGTCTGGTCCACAATATTGCCTCCTATGTGTTATTCGTTTTGCACTCTTTCAGTTAATGTGCAGACCTCTGGGGATGCTGACAAGAATGCAAAATACAGAGGTGGTTTATTTCTTAGCTAGCTAAAGATCCAAGACTTCCACCTGACAGCAGGCTTCCAGTCAAGGACCCAATACATTATTTCATTCAGGTTAAGCCTAGATGTTCAGCATCAATTTAGACCCACCCAATTACTTTCCTATTGGCACCTGCCACATTTCAAAGAATACATCTTCTATTTCATTGGGTCCCACTTAATGTTAAAATTCAGACAGCCTGGGGCCTAAGCGATGGTGCAGCAGTAGGGTATTTGCCTTGCACGCGGCTGACCTAGGACTGACTGCGGTTCAATCCCCAGGCATTCCATATGGTCCCCCAAGTCAGGAGTGATTTCTGATAGTCAGGAGTGATAGTCAGGAGTAACCCCTGAGCGACACCAGGTATGCCCCCCCCCCAAAAAAACCCCAAAATAAATAAAATAAAAATTCAGACAGCCTGACCCCATGGAATCAGACATTGACATAAATGTCCCCCTTTATCTATATCTCCCATCTTACACCCATGTGGGCCATCCCAGCCACCTGGTCCTGACTGTTGATCTCTCTGTGTCTCCAACTCTTATCTGAAGGTCACACTCCTATAAGCATACAAGCTGCCAGAGGGAGTACAGAAGCTAATAGGAAGCTTAGCAAAAAGCAAAAAAGATCACAGGGAAAGCAGAATTCTTAACGTTCTGGAACCCCCCCCCCTTTATTCCTTCCCTATATAATCTTCCTCATTACCTTAGGCAGGGTTTAGTTCCTTCAGGAGTTGACCCTGGCCTGTCAGTGTGGGGGTCTTTTGGGCAGTCAGATTGAAGTATTAAACTTTATTCCAGTTGTATGGTCTCATTCGTTGAGTCTGGATTCTAGTGGTTCTTCTTCTTCTTCTTCTTCTTCTTCTTCTTCTTCTTCTTCTTCTTCTTCTTCTTCTTCTTCTTCTTCTT
>PVKC010025254.1:0-16533 GCA_004027635.1 Crocidura indochinensis
GTCCTAGGTTAGCGCAGGCACCTTATCTCCAGGGCCACTGCCCGGCCCCATAAACTCTTTATTTTTCTGTGCTTTAAATTCTTCTTTATTTTTATAAGTGATATGTTACAATAATATTTGTTTTTAAAAATTTGTTTATTTAAAATTATAGTTGGAAATTATCATGCTGGACAAGAACTGGTTGCTGAAAGAGATAAAGTAACATTTGTGGTACCCCTTAATTAACATTATTGCAAACCACATTGCCAAAAAGGAAAAAGAGAGGAAAACTGGGAATATTGGTGGTGGGAAAAGTTTGCTGGAGAAGGGTTGTATATATTCTATGACTAAAACTCAACCATGAACAAATTTTAACCACTGTTTAAATAACTATTAATAAAAATATAACAAAATGAAGTCTTAAGAAAAAGATTTTAATTTCAGAATATTTTTATTAATAATTCATAGAATTTCATCCCTCTCCTCCCACTCCTTTCCTTACTTGCCATTTCAAAGTTTGCTGACTAGTTTACATCTTATGTTTCCTGTGTTTGTTGATCTGTGTTTTTTATATGTAAATATACCACTCTCATATATAGAAGTCCCCAAACTCTTCCTCTTTCTGACCTTTTTAAATTCTTTCCTTTTCTGCCCTTTTCCCTCTACTCTGGAAGTCAAGTTTTCAAAGATTAGTTGAGGTTAGTGGTTTGCTTTTCTACCTAAAAAAGTGCAAAAGTGTTGGTATTGTGCACTTCAGGATTCCTTTCCTAACAGGCATTAGTAAAGTCTGAGGTTAAGGTGTATGTGCAAAAACTATCCTACAAAAAAATCTAAAACTTGCCCCCAAATAGTTACAGTGTGATCCAGCCAGAATTACAAAATGCAGGCACATTTCTATCTGTGATATCAAGAGAAAACAGTCTTCTATATTTCAGTTGTACCTCTATTCTTCAGACTTTACTTTCTGAATTTAAAGGAATGTCAGTCTGCTTTTTGTTACTATTGATAGTGTTTGTGGTGTTGGTGGTGGTAATTGTGGTAGAGATAGTTTAAGACATCTGAGGTTCTATTGTTAATGCTTAATTTATAACATTATGTCAGACTATAAACTCTTATAGGCAGTTTACTACGTGGTTATTTTTCATTAAAATGCTACTTACATGTCAAATATTAAATGTACTTATAGTTATTTCTGCTCCTTACAAATACATGCATGATTTGTATTGAATCTGAAAGGTTTAAACAAGCTGTTCTACTTTTAAAACCTTATATTTTATCTTCAAGGTCAATTATAGATTATTCATTATTTCTTATTATTCTCTTTTTAATTCTTCTCTGTGAAACACAACCTAGGTATATGTTTTTTCATGTTTAGATAAGGTCTCTGAAGTTCAAAAAAAGTTAAAAACAATTTACTAGTAATAACAAAGTGGGTAAATTGCATCATTTAGTAATCAATGCAATCTATGTTTATAACTATTGTTTGATTTTTAGCCAAGTAGTTGCAAAACTAAATAGGATGCAAAGAAAGAGATTATATATATTATATATTTATATATATAAATATATTTTTGTGTATTAAAAAACTGTAAGTGCTTAGAGCCTTCTCAGGGAACTATATCAAACCCAGGTTGGATGCATGCAAGACAAGCACACTCTCTGCTGTACCATTGTTCTGATCCAGATTAAATTTTAATATACTAATGCCAACAAAATAAACTATTTCATATCAATGAAGATAAGCAAAAACCAGAATGCATTATCACAAAAATTAATATTAAAGACTTTGCCACTTCTATAGAATTAATACCTACTATAGTTGTTTTTCCCCTTTAATGCTTATGTTAATAAAACTATCTTTCTTGTATATATGATTATAAATATGTGCACTGAATTTATAAATTTAATAAATATTCACTATCCAATAAATGCTAGAATTGACACTGAGGACATATTTCTCAAAAATATAAATATATACTTTACTCCGTGAACCTAATATTCTAGTAGAGAAAGTTAAAGAAGAATCAGATAAACTTATGTATAATTACAAACATTAAAAATGTCTAGAAGTATCTTTGCTTTTATGATAGTAAGATTTATTGGGAAGAACAATCTGGTTGAACTCAATCGATGTTTCTCTGTATCATCCATAAACCTATCCAACCATCCATCCATCATTGCTCTATTCCGCCTATCTTCCATAAAAAAACAAGATTATAGAGGTAATGAAGAGAAGAAATAGATTAAAAACGATATGATATTTTAATGATCAGAGTGTATAAGTAAGCATTCTCCAAAGTAATAGAGAGAGGATATCCAGTTATAGTTACATTTTAAGTAATTGGTTCATGTGATTATGGAAGCTGACAAATTTAAAATCTGTAAGGATGATAACTAGAACATCACTAAAGTGCTGAAACCACATTTTGGGGGGGGGGTGTAAAATATGTAGGAAAGGCTGCTGGCAAGTCGTAACTTCAGAAAGAATTTCAATTTGCAATAAAAAATTCGACATATTTACTCTTAAGGACTTTAGCTGACTACAAACTTCAAGTATTATTTTCATAACTACAATGCTTATAAATGTTACTCCTAAAAGTAACTTTATAGAAACATATGGATTAGTATTTGACCACACTCTGGGAAACAAAGCATATAAACAAGTTAACCTCTGTCATTACCTATCACTAGAGATAGTATTGATTTGATTAGAAAAGGAGAGAAGTTATATTTTAACATTTTAGAGGTAGATTGGGTGATGAAATAGATGTGATGATGAAGAGTTAAAAATAATAATATTTTTCTCATGAGCAATCTGATTTTAATAGCTATGATGTATACCAAAAGAGTTATTCTATTTTGAGTAAGATATAAGCTGATTTCATGTAAATTAAGATAGCTTTTTGTTAAAACAAACAAACAAACATCAAATGGCTAAAGTAGTCTTAAGCTTTAGGGCATACTGCTTGTATCTGTCCAATTCTATTTGTTCATTCCTAATGTAAATCAAAAATAAGTTTGCCTACTATTTTTCATATAGAAATAATTATAGGCAAATAGTAATTGACTCTTTAAAAATAATGAGAAATGTGAGGAAACATGGCCAAACACTTAAGGAAGAAGTGACCTAAACCTGTGCCAGTTGACTCTTTTTTTTAATCTTTATTCATAGTAGTTTTCTTTTTCTAATCAAAATTCGCATATGTTCCATGATAAAATTTGGAATTTGTGCTCAATTTTTCATACAATATACTCAGTAGAAATTTAGACTTGCTAGATACAAAAGTATAAGAGTAAAGAAATTAAAACTGAACAAAATATTAAATATTCTCCTTGCCAATAGTTTGAAAATTTATCTTGTTCTCAATTTTATCTTTTCCTTAACCTGAAGTAAAAAATAGTTATTTTTCTAAAATTTGATATCTAATGCTAGTTTTTCTTTTGTAAAAGAAAAAGATCAAATAGATATATAGAACTCATCCTGCAAAATGAAAATTAAGCATTCATTATGCAGTAAAACATAAAAATTAATTTCTAGATCTTGAAGAATTCCTTCATTTTAGTTGATGCTTAATTTTATACTTTACATATCTTATGTTAGAAATGTTTGATAATCCACAGTGCCATATTTATTAAAAGTTAATTTTTATATAAGTCATATTTTGTTTAATAAAACATTATTTATCTTGGCTCATTAGAGCTATATTTTAAATTTTTGTTAGTAAATAAAACGTTCCATTGTAAAATAGTTTTTTTTAATTCTTATTGATTTTATGAAAGTTTAGTATTTCTCATGCATAAGATATAAAGCAGATTTTTGTTTGCTTATCTGTGATTCTATTAAGATGAAATGCCACATATTTGGCTTCAAACAGTAGAAATATATTTTTCATATGTCAGAAAAAAATGTAATTCTGAAATGAAGCTATCTACAAAGATCTTTCTACAAAGATTCTTTCTCTAGAACTCTCTAAGAATCCACTATTTATCTTTTGCATCTTCAGATGGCTCCTCATATTCTTTCTTACTGCCTAGTCATACTATCTCCACCTCTATATATTCAGTACTTTATGTTTTATGTGTATCTATGTAAACTCTACATATAACTCTACATAGAGCTCATATGACTATATATGAGACCCATGTAGATAATTTAGAACCATCTCCTAATAACATTTTTCAAAATTATCTTTCACAAATGTGCCAGTTGTTAATCTATCGATATATCTTTAGGGTCACCTTTGTAGCTTACTATAAGAAATAAGATATATGTGGATTAGATGATAGTTTTCATAGATAAGACATATCAAGTCAGATAATTCTACTATGCTCAAACTTGGGGCTGATGCGATAGGAACTCTATTTCTATTTGACTATCTACTTCCTTCATTATATATTATTTTAGGATACAGGCACTGAAAGAAATGAGGGCTGAGAATACTACTTGGATTTAGAAAACTAAATCAGGAAATTTTCTACCACATAGAGGAAAATAGAGAATATCAGTCTGAGTGAAATTAATCAGAAAAAGAAGGAATGATCTCTCATGTGTGGGAAATTATTTGCTTCTCATGAAGTTCATAGTATTCATCTTTTAATGATAATTGGAAAAAATGCTAAGAGACTAAATAGTACAGACAATGTCTGAGGTTCTCTAAAATGAACATGAATTGCATGATTATAAATAAAATAACTCATGGTAAACATTAGTTATGTGACACTGTCAGAAAACTGATAGGTAGCATAAGTTACTTTTGTCAGTGTGGTTGACTGAACTTGAGGCTATAATGTGAAACTATATATCTAATTTTCTCCATATACCATTTGTGGTTTATTGTGTCCAACTAATTTCTTTTCAAGGCTTATAAGTTATACTATTTATGGAGTGTTGATGATCAAAACACAGTGGAACTTGAAGGTCAAGGTAGAAAATTGCATCTTGAATTAATTTTTATTGGTGATGTATGGTACATATAGTAGCACATTTTGTGCTGCTAAAATTAAAAATCTATCAATAGGTCTAACATACACCATTATTTTAGGATCTTATAGCAGTCTACTTATCCATACTAATTCTTGAATTATGTGATTAAAAAATCTCAGTTGCCAGAAGACATATTCAAAATCTTTAAATTGGATTTTAAGTTTTATATTTTTATTATTTTATGGTAAACAAGAAATGTTGGGGCATTCAAGCTTTCAGCAATCTTATAATGCTAAAAGTAACTACATAGAGATGATATGTTTTCAATAAAACAATATTTGAATCACATAAATGATAAAAGACATCATTTTGAAGCCACAGGGAAAGGTAGCTCAATGAGCTGGAGCAGATGTTTTACACGCAAGAGGCCATGTTGGATTTCCAGAATTAGACATAGTGTCATGAGCAACATATCCCCAAATTTGCAACAGAAATAAGGACAAAACACACACATTAATTTAAAAAAAGTGGGGAAAGAAAGAGAAAGACGAAGAAAAAGAAAAACTTTAAATTTTAGTTTATTACTCAATTTATTTAGCTATTTATACTTACTAAGGGAAGGAGTGGTTCCCAAGCAGAAATCCAGGGATTTAAGGGCCACTCTGAGATACTCATCCAAAAATGTTTAAATTTGGATCTAGCAGACTCTGGAGTCTATGGTTACAAAATGTCAAATTGCCCTTCACTATAAACCACTGGGAACTCTTTCCTTCTCCTCTTCTTCCTTCTCACCTCTTCCACTTCCTTTTACTTCAGCCTCTCCTCCTACTAGTCCTCCTCGTTTTCCTCCTCCTTCTCCTCTTTCTTTTTCTTTCTCCTCCTTCTTATCTTCATCTTTTTTTTTAAAGTCACGTCTATTGATGTTTAGGGTTTCCTCTTGGCTCTGTGCTCAGGACTTGCTTCTTTGGGACTTGAAAGAAAGACCATAGCTGGTACTGGAAATTAAAGCCTGATGTGTGGTGTGCAAGGCAAGCGTCATACTGGCTGTACTAACAGCCAGTTTGCTTTTTGATGGATCTTGCTTAATCCCTGGTTTGCTTCTATTTTACCTATAGTGAAATAGTTTGTATTTGTTTTTCTTTTAAGACATGTTTCACTTAAATTGACTGTCATCAGTTAATTTATGCTGTAGAATAAGGCACAGTTTTATATTTTGTTTATTTGTTTGTTTTGGGGGCCACACCCATTTGATGCCCAGGGGTTATTTATGGCTAAGTGCTCAGAAATTGCCCCTGGCTTGGGGGAACCATATGGAACGCAGGGATCAAACTGCGGCCCTTCCTTGTCTAGCGCTTGCAAGGCAGACACCTTACCTCTAGCGCCACCTCACTGGCCCACAGTTTTATATGTTTAAAGTTGAAAAGTATTTTGTTGTTTATATATTCTGCATCTTCTTTTTCTACTCATTTATTTTTAGTTTTATTTCAAATCTTAGAAATTTTAAATAGTTCTGCAATAAGCATTGATATTTATGTATCTTTGGCTAAATATCTGAAAATGCAATGTCTTAGTCATTTTTTAGCTATATTTACATTTTTAGAAATACTTTTTTCCAAAAAGACTGTATTAGATTACACCCCCCATCAAGTTAAGGTATAAAATGGTCCAGTCTACACAAGTAAACTCATCTATATGCAACATCACAAGTCCTAAGAATTTCCTAAGAAGGCCACTTTCAATTTGCTTGGTAAAAACTATAAAACTTATGAAAGAGTACACTTTGCTTCCCTAAAGAACTTCTCCCTTGCCTAAACATTAATGGCAAGGCTGTTATCAGCATTACTATACATTAAGTGAATTATAAATATAGAATAATAAGGCCTCTCTCATATAAATATATAAAGTTACAGGTTTAAATGACACATTAAGCAAAATGAAGAAGATTTTTAAAGGTATAAATATTTTACCTAAATGCAAATTTGGTTTTCTATATTTCAGAAGAGAGAGAAAATAATTTTTTTTCTGGAATAATACAAATGAATATTTAAGCAAAAGTATTTCTAGTCATGTAACTAAGATATTACTTCAATTTACCAAAAACTATTTCTAGAGATGAAAACTAGTTATTCTAGAGCTGAGCTTTCTAAACTCTGGATTGCAAATTGAATGTAGGGGTTGTAAAAGATTCAGCAACAATCAGTTTCCTTAATACACAATAGCTAAGATTGATTCAAAGCCAACCACATAACAAACCGAACCAAAGGTTTTTCAGGAAGCTCCTGGCCGTTGTTGTGTTTTTCTGGTTAAAATATATTGCAAATAAAAGAAATTTAAGAAGCCCAACTCTGGAGTCCCACTAAAAGAAACTGCCTATTTGCATAGTTCATTAGTTCTCCAACATTATTGTGTCTCTAATGTTCAGAGAATTATGCTTGGAGCTAGAATATCCAAAGATAAACTTCATTCCCTTTCAACCTGCTTTAGAAGGTTCGTTCTCATTTCTCTTGTTAATTTGCAACATCTGTCAGTTTGAATAATCTAAATCTATAATTATGCATGAAATTGTTTAAAAGACCCTATCGAAAAGAATTCCATGCACTTATCAAATTCATTGTATATTATTGTAGAATAATATCATAAGTCAATTGAAGATTTAAAATGAACTATCAGGGCAAAACCTGAAGTTGCATTGATTGAGTGGCTCGCAGAAGTGGTTGAGCATATGGCATTAACATACCTGAAATAATAGTGACCATTAGAAAGACTTGTTAAAATGAATATTTCTCTCTCTTTTTCTCTCTCTCTCTCTTCAAATATGTCATGAAGCTGATGATACACTGATTCTAACACTTTTGTTTTCTCATAATATTTTTTACTCTTCTTTTTTATTAATAAATCTTTATTTAAACACCATGATTACAAGCATGTTTGTAGTTGGGTTTCAGTCATAAACAGAATACCCTCTCTTTTTACCAGTGCAACATTCCCACCACCAGTTCCCCTCCCAATACTATTTTAGATTTTTAAATATAAAGTTTTCAGGGGTTAGAAATATTAGGTAAAAGTTAGAATGCATTGTCATAATGTAAAAGTCCTAGATTTGATCTCCGAATTGTTCCCCCAAAATATTGGACTGTCCCACTGCAAACATTTCTAAAGCCAATATAATCTTGCTTTTAGGGTTTGTTTTTTTGGGGGGTGAGGTGTACATGCCAAGTAAATAATAATATTTTTTATTCTTCCCTGACTGGTGGATCTCAGAGAACTTATATTGGGTGTCAGGATTCATACTTGGGTTGACCACACACAAGACAATTTTCCTTACCTGCTGAACTATCTATTTAACCCTGATTTTATTTAACTGTACTCTTCTATTCTTTGGCCTTGCTCTCAATTTTTATAAATTATTGCCTTCATATTTTATATGTTTAGAATGTCTTATAAACAATGTCATTATAGTGTCTTAGAAAAACACAGATTTTTAATATTCTTTGTGTAGAAGTACTAAGTTTCAAATAATATTTTCTCAGCAAGTATTTCTTATAACTTGATTCTGTACAAAAAGCATTTTAATGTCATACAAAGCATTATTTGTTTTTGCTGTTATTCCATTGATAAAGGTGTTAATTATAAAATTTAGGGGGCTGCTGTACTTAAGTAGTTTAGAAAGAATGTATTTTGTTGTTTCCTTTGAAACAACATATTTCTATTTCTATTTAAAGTTTATTAGTTGTTGAAATAACTTTTCATCTGTTGATGGGGGACACATCCATTAGTGCTCAGGGCTTATTCCTGCCTTTGAGCTAAGGTATCAGCCCTGGTGGACTCAGAAGACCATATAGAATGCTGAGGAATATAGCCAGTTGGCCGCAGCAGGGCAAATCCCCTATGCATTGCATTAACACTCTAGCCCCAGGGAAGAACACTTTTATCTTAAGACCAAAAACAATAAAATATCAAATGAAAAGTCTTCAATATTGTAGTTTTCTAAATGAGATTGTCCACTTAAGAGCTAGCTATGTGATACGAACAAGTTAATGCTTTTCTGCCCAATTTCTTCCCTTATAAAATAGGTACCTATTTCATTAGTTGTTTTGAGGATTAGGATAAAGTCCAGTTGTCATTCTGGATGAGGACTGGTGTGGTGATTAAAAAAGCGGTAAAGTGTTATCCATGCTACCCAACTAGTATTAGATATGCCACAAAAAAAAATTGTCTAAAAGTAAAAAAAAAAAAAAATAAGGAAAGGGAAAAAGACTTAGAGGCAGACTAGAGAGCAAAAGGGAAAATGAGGACATTACTGTGGGGAAGTGGACACTGGTGAATGGACTTGTTTTGAAACACTGTGTTCCTAAAATTAAAAAATGAATAACTTTGAAATTTTGTAATTAACGGTGATTTGATACTTTTTTAAAAACAAGCCTTATATCAACATTGTCAAGTATATTTTAGGGAAATTTTATTTTTAAAAGCTTCCTCCCCTGCATTTGTTTGTTTATTTTCTCTATCTGGAGCCCAACAAAAATCAAATTAAACATGAATAAAAACTATTTAAATGTGAAGCAGAAATACACATGAGACAAATTCAGTGATAAATTAAAATTCTAGTAAGAGTGTGATCTATAATGCATTTAAACAAAGAACAATCAATTTTCAAAAATAGCAGCAAAAAGAAATGGGACTATAATTTGCCAAAGGAGGCAAACTATATGGTAAATATAAGAAACTAATTGATGAAAAGCATTGTTTAAGTAAGATATGTCATGTAGATTCTTTGTGCTGCCTCTGTACAGATAAGAATGGAGATTTATCTCCAGTGAGTAAAAATTGGGGGAAAAAAGTTTCTCAATTTTTTTACAGGTCAAAGAAATGTCATGCTAAAGTGGAATATTTTGATGAAACATTCTGATCTTGTATAATATATTAAAACTATAGCCATTATTAATAATTATTACCCGTGCAAATTTTCATGATCCAAGTATTTTAGTAAATTCTTATAAAATTATAACAATTGAAATATTGGAAAACACAAAATAAACCAGAAACTGTCCATGAAAAGCTCTTCCTAAAGAGAAATAAACATCCATGAATGAATCCCAAAGATGTGTACTTGGCAAATTGTGCTTTATGTTAACTGCAGGACATCAGCAGTTGTGCTCCTCTGCACCTCTTTCAGTTATTTCAAATCTGTATTCTATTTCAAACAGACTAAGAAATCTGTCCCATCATCAGTACCATTGAAACCCAATACCTGGATCTCCTTTTATATTCCAAAGCAAAAAATATAGAAATTTGCTCATTGACAATTCTGCCTTCTGCAACTCTTACTGTTGGTAAGGCTTTCCAGTGCGATTTTTTTTTTTTTTTTTTGGTTTTTGGGTCACCAAAACCCGGCAGTGCTCAGGGGTTACTCCTGGCTCCATGCTCAGAAATTGCTCTTGGCAGGCACGGGGGACCATATGGGGCACCGGGATTTGAACCGATGACCTTTTGCATGAAAGGCAAACGCCTTACCTCCATGCTATCTCCCGGGCCCTCCAGTGCGATTTTCATTTTACCTACCATGTTTTTAAGCCCTAATATTTCTGTTAGAAGTTTTCTCATTCCTAATCTCACATCTTCTTGAGTCTTATTTATTGGCTGTCCATTCCATGGTTTCTTTGAGTTCTTTGAACATCATCCCATTTACTCTCTAAAATCCTCAGCAGAGAGACTGTATATTTGGCAGGTACTTGTTGGATCTTTGAAGCTATTTCTTCGCATGGTTGTTTTCTATATTGTTTTCCCATTGTGACCTTTGTGATGTGGTGTTTTTTTTGTTTTTTTTTTACATGTTATGCTGGGGTTCATTGAAAAGAGGACTGCGTAGCTGTTGAGCAGAGTAGCGTCATTCTTCTCATTGCACTAGTCTTGCTGGGTCCCAAATGGACAGGCAGGGACCTCCAGTTGGTTACAGGGCAAGACTGGGTCATTGCCTTGTGCTGGTCTTTCTGAGTCTCATTCGGTACTCGGGGCATTCTTGCTTCAGCCATTGCTAGGCAATTTCTGATCACCAATGATTCGGATCTTGGTGGGCTTCCCCCACCCAATATTTTATAATTAGGTGCTGAGATTCACAGTTATAGTTGAATTTCATTTATACTCCTTTTCAAAGTCAACCCCTCTCATCAGCCAGAAAATTTTGTTTTGCTTTATTGTTGTTTTTTAATTTGCTTACTGTAGTTTGTATCTCTATCACTGTTTCTTTTTGCAACTTGTTACCTAAATTTTTTTCCAAGTTTATTCCTCTAAAAGGAATTTAAAATTGCTTGTAGGGAATGGGTAGAAAGTTTAAAGGAGCTTTTAAAAAATACAATGTGAAAATATTATGATTAATAGTATAGTTTTAAAATGTTTTATAGTATATGTACCTTTATAGTAGTGGATTTATTTCAAAAATTAAATATTTTTTATTTTATATTGTCATGTATTAACCTTATTTGCATATTTATTTTTTGTTTTTGTCTTTGTGGGGTTTTGTTTTTGGTTATTGTTGATTTTATTTTTATCATTCCCAGTGGCGCTCAGGAGTTACTCCTGGCTCTATGCTAACAAATCATTCCTAGCAAGCTTGGGGAACCATATGGGATGCTAGAGGATCAAGCCTGCATCCGTCCTGGGTCAGTTGCATGCAAGGCAAACACCCTACCACTGTGCTACCACTTTGGCTCTACATATATTTAGTTTGCTAATAGCCTTTGATAATTTTTTTTTACAGGTTATAGATACCTGCATTGCAACTAGCCTAGATTTGATCTCTGATATCTCATGTGGTACCTTGGGTATCACAGGAATAATTACTTGGGCATCACAGCACAGATCCATAAGTAATCCCTGAACATCACCAAATGTGGCTCACTTTCTCCAAAGTAATGGATAACCTTTACAGTTTTTCTGAGTAAATTTTAAAAAATTCTTAATTACTTTCAAGTTTTGTGATCAGTATTTATAATGCCATTATTTCAACCACCTTTATAGCTTTTAAGTCATTTATTCTTTCTGGTTAAAATTAAGCGATGTTCAAAAAAAGCAACATTCTGTTGACTTAAAACATTATAAAATAATTTTGAATGACATATTTTCTACTTAAGAGAAATTGGTATTCCTTGCTTCAAGGAAGTTGTTTTGAAATATTATTGGAATGTATTGCCTAAATTTGATCTGAGATCAAAATAACATTAATTAGTAAGAAAGTAAGAACGTGTTTTTTAAGAACAATGTGGTTCATAAGAATTGAATGTCTGAATGCAATCAATATAGCTTAAAAGCCTATATAATTGACTTACATTAGCTTAAATCACATAATCAAAATTCAAGGACACCTGACTTTAAATATTTTAAACTCACATCTCTATCATATAAACCAGAATAAATATCTCTTCTTTCTGTTTCTCATTTCTCCCTTCTTTAGTGACTTATCAAGGCTGATTTTATTCCTATGACAAAATTAATGAAAATAAAAACATGTAATAGTAAATGCTATTTGCTTTGTGTGTGTATGTGTGTGTTTAGATCAGATATACTTGCTCACAAGGCTTTTGCTCAGGGATCATGCCTAGCTGAGCTTAGGAAGTCTTATGTGGTGTTAGAGAACAAAACTGGGCTGGCTATATTCAAGGCAATTACCCTGCCAGCTGTATTTCCCCTGTTCCTTAATGGAATATGTTTCATATACATAATTTATACTATTTAACAAGAGAGATGAAATTGGATGATTCTGCCAGAAATGCAAGAAACAGCTGCTCTTAGAAAATTTTCCTTCAAATTTCATTGCCAAGATTTGGTTTCATAACCATGGCTAAAATAATCCATTTTGTTAAATATGACCTTTAATTTTCTAAAACAATATTACGGTGATTTGAACCAGATGAGTCAAGTTAAATTGAAAACAGTAAGATATTCCCCTGGAGTTTTTTCACATAAGGTATTCAGTGTAAACGAGATAAAGTATTTTTAGCTTGTACTATATATATATATATATATATATATATATATATATAGTAATTATATGAATGATGCATCAAAATATTTATAACAAAAGTATTTTGTCTAAGCCTAATACATCAATATATTGTTTTATAAAATATTAAATTAAATAATTTTAACCTAGATAATATTCTATTTATTATATAGATATTGTATAGAATATTTATTTATTCATTATATGCTTTGTAATATATATTATATGCTTATGATTTTTAGCCATGAACGTTTAATATAATCACTTATTCATGTTAAATATTTAAAAAAAGTTTTTAGTTCAAATAAGCAAATATTGACTTACTTTATTTAAACAGAGTCTAAATTAAGTCTTGCTTTTAGAATAAAACACTTAAAACCATCAATTGATGCTTCCTTTCTGGTTTTAAAGGAAAGAATTTTAAAGAGTAAATCTGATTTACTTATATAATTTGGCATTTTTTTCTTAACTACATTGATTTACTAGAGCCAATAAGGCAAACAAAGAACAATATATAGAGGCCCATTTAATATTTGCGTCAATTAAAAGAAATGCCTTTCTCTGGTAATTGTAAAGTACTTGCATGGATATAGGCCATCTATGGAGGGAGGTCCTTAAAATTGATCATGATAAAAACAAATACTAAGAAAAATTCAATTCCAAGAAAATTAAAAAATAAAATATATTTGAAGAGTAAGGTTTTAGTTCATACATCTAGTTAGAGATAAGAGGAAACAAATTATTTTCTGAAAGGGAAAATAAGAAAACAACAACGTAGTAAAATAAACAAAAAAAGAAGAGATTTTTGCTCCATTGGTTGCATAATCTGTGTATATATTGGATAACCTATGCAGAAAGGTGGATTTTAAATTTTTTTCGATTTTTTGCAACTCTGTCTTACATTGATTTAATTGTTTCAAGGATCTGGCGAAAAAAACACATGGGGTATGAGATTATTTACTCTCCACACCTTACAAGACCAATCATACAGGTGCTATGCAAAAGAACTCTTCCATGACTTCTTAAAATATAGAAAACTCTAGAGAAACAACGTTTTAGATGTACTGAGAAATCTTGAGGCAGGGACAGTATAGAGTACAAATATTCTCTCCACTATTTCCTGCTCTATTTTATATTTTGTAAAAATGGAAACAAAGTTTTGTCATATAAGGACTAATATACTACAGCAAGGTGATCTGTACTAAACAACAAGATACTATTGGGCCCGGGAGATAGCATGGAGGTAAGGCGTTTGCCTTTCGTGCAAAAGGTCATTGGTCGAATCCCGGTGCCCCATTTGGTCCCCTGTGCCTGCCAGGAGCAATTTCTGAGCATGGAGCCAGGAGTAACCCCTGAGCACTGCTGGGTGTGACCCAAAAACCATAAAAAACAAACAAACAAACAAACAAACAAACAAAAAACAAGATACTATCATAGTTCACATATCTTTGTCCTATGATTGGGTGGGAGCTAAAATGTCACCTAGAAATCTGTAAATACGTTTAAGCAATTCTAATGCCTCACACAAGGATTCTAATTGTTTAACACATGCCTCATGCAGAATTATTTGGCGTGATTTTTGAATCATGTCTTCTTGGTTCAATCAGGCATTTAAAGACCTGTCACATCACATTGCACATTGCAGTCTGTTCGAAAAATTAAAAGAGAATAGAGAATGTGTGTCTAAAGCAACATAACATAACATGACATAAGCCCTTCCTTTCACACACAGGGAAGAAATTATATCAATTATCTATTGTACCATTGAAAACAACTTCAGATTTAGCAACTTAAAACAACTGTTGATTTTGTCATTAATTACTCAATATGACCAGTTAACCTGAGCTCAGCAGGTAAATCTTTTTACTTGTCTGAGCCTGGCTGGATATCATTCAGCTGTGTCCATGTCTGCATCCAGTGCTTATGACAAGTTGCCTGAGGATTAGAGAGCACTGAATAACCTCAGCTGAATAGCTCCTCTTTGCTTCATGTGTTCTCTCTTCATAGAGAGAGCTTAATACAGCATGGTTAGCATTGGCAATATTTGACAATCTCCCATCTATAGATAAATATACACAGACAGAAAGTTAGATAGATTTAAAATTATATTTTCCAAATCAAATACTGAAAACAAACTATGTTCCAGAGATAAGGATATAGATTTCTCCTCTTGATGAAATGACCAATGAGTCATATTTTTGAACTGCCTGCTATATAGAAAAAAGAATAGTAGTAGCCATAGGCAATAAACTGAGAATATCTTTTTTGCCTTGATTTTTGCAGATGGTTTAAAAAGATCAGTGCTCTCATTCCACTTAGTAGATAACAGATTATATTTACTAAAAGGGTATTTATATCATAAATAGTACAGCTTTAGTGTTTTGTAATGTCTCGAGAAAATAGAATCCAAATCAAAGAAATTTTCTAGTGTTGTTAAAAATACAGTAATCCTTGTTAATTATAAGTTGAATTGGGATGATCCTTTAAAAAATAGCAATTCTCGAAAATACTGCTTGCTTTTTCTTTCTAAATTCAGCATGTACACTCAGTTAATTTAAAAAAAATGCAAGTGTTTAGTAGAATTTCATTAGCAATTTCTCATCAAGGATATAAAGACAATTAATTCACGTTTTGTACTCATTTATGACCATAGGAAGGAAGTTTGGAAAAAGAACCATCATTTTCATCATTAATTTATTAAATTCACATACAAGGAAATGACTCATGAAGACATTAGATAGCTTTCTTGAAAAATTCTTTTTATTTTTAAATTTTCCATTGTTTTAGCTGTGTGGGAAGGATTTGCCAATTGAGAACAGATTCTTCATCTTCTTCACTAATGTTGTTAGGAGTTATTAATTAGGATTCTGAGTTTGGTGTTGTTCTTTCCTGGTCACTGTGATGTGTCATTGAAACAGACCCATTAAAATGAGTGATGTGAGTTGTAATTTCATTAGTGTCATCAATAATGTATTATGTCTTCCTCTTAGTCTTTTTGTGTTGTGTTTGGGTCAGGATGACTGCATGAAATACATTTATAAGATTCAAATTATTACAGATGAGAGAAGCTAGGCATGAGGGTGGGATTAATGTTACTTTTACACAATGAGTACTAAAATGATTTTAATTAAATAATATTTTAATTAGTTTTAATGTCTCAACATGCCATACTTAGATACATATATCTACAAAAATAGTACATCAATTTATTAAGTTCATTACACAGTTCATCCTTACTGTGAGTAAGCTTTTCTTAATTGAAGTAAAACAACTGTGTAAAAGTAGGAATGGATCACTATGTTTTATAATTTCTCAGGGTTTTACAGTGCAGACTTGACAAGAACTTTTCAAGTGCTTTCTTTCTTTCCTTCATTTCTACTTTCCAGATTTCTACTGCCAGATATTTCATTAGATTGGCAATTAGTTGATTGCCAATCTGCCCTATTCTTTAAAAAATCCTAACATCACTGGACCGGCTTGATAGCGCTGCTGTAGAGCATTTGCATTGCAAGTGACTGGCCCAGGACAGACTTGGTTCTATCCCCAGCAGCTCATATGGTCCCCCAAGCCAGGATTAACCCCTTAATGTCACTGGGTGTGATAAAAAAAAATCCTAACCTCTAAATTTACC
>PVKC010025255.1:0-16559 GCA_004027635.1 Crocidura indochinensis
CTTTCTTTCTTTCTTTCTTTCTTTCTTTCTTTCTTTCTTTCTTTCTTTCTTTCTTTCTCTCCTCTTTCTTTTCTTGTTTTGTGGTAATACCAGGTTATGACCAAGGCTTATTTTTTATCTTTTTTCTCAGGAATCACTCCTTCCTTATGGGCTGGAAGACCACATATGATGCTGGGATTGAGCTTGGGTCAACTGCATGCAAGGCAAATGCCCTATCTGCTGTACCATCACTTTAGCCCTACCACCATATGTTATTTTGGGCAGATGAAACCCAATACTTGAGTACTTGATTTCCATAGACAGATTGTTTCCTCATCTAAGGTTCCTGAAAGGATACCTTTCTTGAGGTTCAATGGGTGAACGTTTATCAGCTTTCATGTTCTCTGTCATTCACTCACCTACAAAGCAAGACTTCATGTTTGCCAGATCTCTACATTCTTTAAGTGAGAAGAAAGGTGGAAGAAATATGAAATGGGATTTGATATATGTATAAATTTCACATTTTCCCTTTCCATGAATGTAAAATGGCTGAACCTGTGATAATTTTAGAAAGTTTCCTACTCACACAGAAGCAATAAAAATAATTAAATTCTTAATAATTCAGCAATTCATTTCAGTATCCACACCCCTTTCCAAAAGCTGAAGAAATGTGTTTTCAATTTTTCAGTGACAGAGTAGTATAGTATTCCATTGAATATTTATGCCACAATTTTGTTATCCAGTCATCTGCTGATGGACATTTAGTTCAATTTCATTTTTGGGGCTATTGTGAGTAATGAACACGGGGACAAAATATAATCTCAGATTAGTTCAATAAATATATTTTGGATAAATATCTATGTTAGCATCATAGGGATTTTTTAATGTTAATTACTGTTTTTGGTAAGGGAGGGAATTTGGTTCACACCTGGCAATGCTCAGGACTTAGTCCTGGCTCTGTGCCTTGTGTCACTCTCACTCCTGGTGGTTCTAATGGGACTATATATGGTGCAGTGGATTAAATTGACATTGGTGCATGCAAGGAAATTACCTTAACCCTGTACCATCTCTAGCCCTATTTTTGAGTGGTGTTTTTGGGCTACAATCAATGGCACTCAGGGGTTACTCCTGGCTCTGTGCTCAGAAGTTCCTCCTAGCAGGCACTGGGGATCAGATGGGGTGCTGAGGATCAAATCCGGGTCTGTCCTCGGTCATCCACTTGTAAGGCAAACACCCTACCACTGAGCTATCACTTTAGCCTCCCTATTTTTGTTTTTTTACAATTTTCCATAGGGTTCACCAATTTGTATTTTCAGCAATAGTGTACAAGAATTCCCTTTTCTACACATCTGTACCAATATTTATTTTTTCTAATATGTTTGAAATTCTCACCAGTGTGAGATGATCTCACTGTGCTTTTGATTTACATATTCCTGATAATAAATTATGTTGAGAACTTTTTCATGTGACTGTGGTCCATTTATATTTTTTTGGGAAAGTGTTTATTCTGGATTTCTACCCTATTTTTATTGTTTTGTTTGCTCTTTGTTGCTGAGTTTTGTGTTCTTAATATATTTTGGTTATTAACCTTTGTCAGATGTATGGGGCTAAGAATCAGTTTCTCATTGTTTTCCTGCCTCTTGTGGCTAAGTGAAATACAAAGATCTTTTCGATGTCATTGGAGGACTGTTGCTCGAACAAATTTTGAGGGAAATGAAGCAACGGACTTAAGAGAAACATATTTTGAAGAGCCAAGAAGAGATGCTATTTTTAAATCAGGAAAGGAAACATTACAGTTGAGTGAAAGAATCCTTTTGAGCCATTACTGTAGCCTCTTACAAGGAAATTCTTTTATGTTGAGTGTATTGATACAAATTCAAATTCAGTGTCCACGTCTAGATTTTCATTCAGAGAGAAAATGGTTCTTTCAATGTTTTGCTTCTCCACTATTAGTTACACACCACCAACCTCTCTGAAAAAGTAATAGTCTTTGTAGTGACTAAGATATTTTATTTGATCTGACATTAGAAGAACAAGATTCAGGTCTTGGCTTTGCTGCTGCTTAGTTGGTGATTGCTGGCAAGTCATTTCACTTCTTCACATCTACTTGAGTTTCCTAAATCTAAGGTGATGGTGGCTGAACTTGCTTATAATAGTTTCCTTTTATACTGCTTTATTCTTTTTGGGGAAAACTCCCAGAAATATTCAGTCAACTAGGCTGGTAGTTCAATGTGAGGGCTTGGGACCCTTGGGTCATCTTGGCAATACTTAGCAGTGTCCAGAGCTATGCTTGGTGGAGCCCTGAAATCCAAGTGATGTCAAGATGACACCCAGACTAGGAATATGCCAGGTGTATACCCTAATTGCTATATTATTTCATTCATTCATTTTCCTCCTTTACTCATGTATTTATTCATCTTCTAACTGGATGGCAACTTGCTAAAGTCAAGGAATGTAAAACCAGGCATAGTCTTTTATTTCATAGAACATAGAATCTAGAGAGGGAGATGGTAATTACATCAATGAATATGAATTTCAAAATGAACAAACTTTCTGAGGGCCAATATCATGGTTCTATGAGAGAGTATATAGAAAAGAATTTGACCAAGATGAAAGGATAGAGAGAGAAGAAGGAGTGGTCAAAGGCTTGAAGGAAGGGTTTTCAGAGAATAAGTAATTTGAACTAGCCTCATAGAGTCACTATAATAGTGAAATTAGTTTGTCCTTAACAGAAGAAAAAGCATGTGCAAAGACTCTGGGGATGAAGTATACAGCTCATTCCAATCAAGATGCCAATGTGTCAGGTACTAGGGTCAGAAGGAGGTTGAGGAATGAAATGATGGAAGGCCTCAAAATCATGTAGAAATAAAAGTAAGAAGGATTTTCAAAATATAGTAAATATTTTAGTATTTTTCTAACAGTTCAAAAAGATGACAAAAAATTTTTAAAGTATGATCCCACATGAACTAAAAGTTCATGGGTATTTGTGTATATGAGCTTGTGTGATTCTTGCATTACACATGAGGAAGAATTGAAGAGGAACTAAAGTGACTGAGAAGAAAAGTTTTAGAGACTAGTAGAATGATTGGCTAGGCTAGGTTGGTGGATATAGGGTGTGAGAACTAGATATCTTTGGGATCTCTTATCTAGCATTTAGAAGTTAAATTGAGCTCAGTTCCATTGAGCAGGGAAGGCTAAGGAAGAGGATTGTTCTTTTGTTTTTGGTAGGTGAAGCAGGGTGGATGTAGGAGATGGGAACAGTGATGATGGGGCATTCTTGGAGATGGAGTCCCAGAGAGAAAAATACAGTTGTTTTTATTTTTCTGGGAAGAAGATTATATGTTGAAATGAAGAACTTTGGAAGTATCCAAGAAGCACCATTGAGTAATTGGAAATGTGAATCTAAGACTTGGATATATTTTTTTTGGAAGTCTCCCAACTCATGCTCAGGATGTCCATGATTTTATCCGTGATTCTCAGTCCATCAAATCATGGTTCAAAACAAAGGCTGTAGTATACTGAGCTATTGGAGCTCTGCAGTACTGTGGATTTCCTGGAACCCTGTACAGTGCTAGGGGGCATTCCAGGGCAACACCTGGAAGTGGTTTGGCGTCCCCAGCAATGTGGCTAGTGGTGCTTAGGGAGAATATATGGAATAATCTGAGACAGAAATTCTGATTATCACCTGCAGCTAGGAGCTTCCCCAGTGAAACTTGAGGAAACCACAAGTTACTTCTAGCTGTTCTTGACCTGGCATGGCATGGAAGACCCAGTACTTCAGTGTTCAAGCCTATGGATCACCAGGGACACCTAAGAGGTCCCTGATTGGGGTGAGGAGGATCACATAGTACTGGAGAATTTATATACATAAGGTATAACCTCTGTGATTTTTCCTCTTTATATTATCATAGTTTTGGTGGCTATTGCAGAGCTCATAATTCTTTTTTTATTTAAGAAAATGCATCATACAGTTGACATTGTTGATTATAATACATTTGTTTTCAGATAAGTGAAAACAAAGTTATTTTAAAAGCATAGAAAAGTAAAATAGGAGAGAAGAGAAAAAAGAAGGAAAGAAAGAAAAAAGTACAGTAGCAAGCTCATTTGTGAAAATTATTGTATCATCAATGAGGTCATTAATACAATGACAGAAGGTTTAGTAAGCTCTTGTTATATGTCTAGTCTGCTAAACTGGGATGTTCCCTTAGAGATGAAAGCATCAAACAAACGAAGTCCACAAAATCAAAGCTACAATACTACGAATTTTAGGGACATAATTTCAGCTACTAGTGTTCCTGGAAGATGGCCCCATTCAAAAAATGATGACTGCATTTGAGGGCATGGTTACAGCTGCCAGGTTTTCCCAGAAGGAAGATACAGGGGAGGGAGGAGGGTGCCTATATTTTCTCCTAAATAAGACCTAGTGATATCAGCCCAACAACTGGCATACCTAAAGTATGGTCAGATCTGTGTCCCTGCAGGGAATCATAGAGGGTCGCTGATGAGGCAGGCCATTGGGGAAATGGTGATTTTGGGTGATGGAGGCAGCAAGTGTGGCTTCAGCAAAGTGGAACTTATATTTCTTAGAAATAAGGAAGGTCTGGAGGGCTGGAACTTCCAGCTCACTCCATGAAGCTCACCACAAAGAATGGTGAGTGCAGTCATAGAAATAACTACACTGAGAACTACATGTGAATGAATGAGGGAACTGGAAAGCCTGTCTAGTGTACAGGTGTGTGGGGAGGTAGGATGGAGGAAGATTTGGGACATTGGTGGTGGGAATGTTGCATTGGTGAAGGGGGGTGTTCTTTACATGACTTAAACTTAATCACAATCATATTTGTAATCAAGATGCTTAAATAAAGATATTATAAAAAAAAGAAAAAATGAAATAAGGAAGGTCCAAGGGTCTCTGGGTGATAGAAGAGGTGGGATATGGATTTATGAACACTATAACTGAACATGAACATACCTTACTGTAGCAGTAAAACATACTGTACCTATACTGAGGAACCTGTTTTGGCTCCATTGTATCAGTCTATTACTTTCAGTTGAAGGACAACATAGCATCTTGTTTATGTTCCTCTATCCATTTTTTTGGCTAGGCTCTTCTGGCTCTTTACATGAAATCTAAAGAGTTCTATATGTATCTGTGAGTATCTAACCAGAGGACTATAGTCAATTCTGACCATTGGCCTCCTAGTTTTCCTAGTAACATTAGGTGATATAATTTTTGAGCTCATAATAGGAGTCCAAACACAATATAAAGTTTTTTTCATGGTAATAAAATAATAAGAATAGTAACTTTACTTCTTTTTTTACTTATTTGGGGCAGATCTGATGATGCTCAGGACTTTCACCTGGCTATGTGGTCAGGGATTATTCCTAGTGAAGCTCAGGAGACCATTTGGGGTGTTCAGGATTGAAGTGTTCAACTTTGTACAAGGCAAATTCTCTACCCACTGTACTTTTTCTCCAGATCCTTCACTTATTTGGGGAGCTATATGAGAAGATTAGAGACATGAGAAAGTGTTAAACTATTTCTTTTACTAAAGTAATAACTTGGAATGGGGGTATTTGAACTCAAGTTTCCTGATTCCATAACAGGCATGTGGAACTCCTGTTTTGCATTGTTCATCTTTGTTCTGTATTATTGTTCAGGCCACAGGAAGTATCTTAGTCAAGTTCTCTATTGAATGAGAATTATGAATGTCAGACAGGTACCAATGAGAGCAGGAGAAATTGTTGTGCCATATATGCAGGAAGTATGCAAGTCTGCTCCCTAGGTGGCCGCATAGCAACCTGGCTTTATTGCTGTGCATAGAGCAAGAATGCTGTGCTAATATCTCTTACTTGTTAGCAAGTAAGAACAAGGTAGAATAATGTGGATATTCTGTTGGGGTTCACAAGGTTGAGGGGCCCAATTCTGGGAAGATGTGCTATTGTCTGTAGGGTGAAATCATTCCTGCAGTTTTTCAGTTTGAAAAGGAATTGGGAATTAGACCACAATAATCGAGAGAACTTGACCGTCTTTTTGTCTAGATACTGAAGAGTGTTAATGTCTTAGATTATGCTGTTTGGGATGTTAACGATGGTGGCTGTAAGGCTGTAAGAAGGGAGATTTCTGAAGAAGGCAGATGGAATGTTCTACTAACTGAAAAGAGGTGTCATTTTGGAAGAGAAATGCCCACGGGTTTCCATATACTTTATGCTTTTCCATGAAGTTATTCGCAATCAATTATTTGATTGTAACTCTTCAATTGTTTTGTTTCAGAGTCAGCTATGCTGCCTCATATAAAGAAAAGTTGTAGGGGCCAAAGAGATAGCATGGAGATAGGGCATTTGCCTTGCATGTAGAAGGTCAGTGGTTCAAATCCCGGCATCCCATATGGTCTCCTGAGTCTGCCAGGAGCGATTTCTGAGCACAGAGCCAGGAGAAACCCCTAAGCACTGCCGGGTGTGACCCAAACCCCCCCAAAAAAGTTATAACTGGTAAATTCATGGGTCAGTTAAAAAGTGGGAACTGTAGTGGTCCCTGGAACAAGCATTATATTTGAATGGAAAGTCTGGAGTAGGATTGTATAATTTCCTGAATAAAAATATGAATGTTCCAATAAGCTTTTTTTGAGAAAGCTTGCAATTTTCTCTTTCTGGCATTGGTGTCATTGAGTTAGTTCTCTATGCGAACCCCTGCACCTTCTATAGCCTGACAAGTTGTCCATTTTGATGATTGAGCTGCCTTGGAGTTACAATGGTGACTTTTCTGCTTAAAATTCTATCACTAGTAACAGAATTCTATTGATGCCCACCACGCGCACAGCTCTCCATCACTGTTGCCATCAGAGATATATTGCAGAGAGAGATTTTAAAAATGTAATTATTTTCCTCTACAGTTTCATAACAAAAATATTGAAGTAAAACTATTACCCACATTCTTCCTAGCCCATAAATCACACTATTTAAATATTTTAAATGTTTTATATCAGTATAATCACTGGGAAATAGTTTTTTGGTGTGTTTGTGTAAAATGTGGTATTTTTTCTTTGTTTTCATTCTTATAAGAATAATATTCTGCAGATTTTCTGGAACAATCTTGATTTTCTTTTAGTTTCTATTTTTAGTCAAATATATATGTATGTATATATAAAGCAATTATATATATATTTTATTTGGGGAAGGAGCATTTGAACCATGTATATAGTTTACAGAGTTTCAGGGTCACTCCTGGCAAGGTTCAAGGTATCTGAAGCTGCTAAGGATTGAACGGAGTTCAGCTGCATGCAAGGTCTTAACCCTGGTTGTAAATATCTCCTCTCCTTAGTTGTATATCTTTATGAGTGAATAATAGTATATTTATGTATTAGGAAGAAATTTATGTGACAGTATTCTAGTTTTGATTTTTCTATATCCTGACAGTTTTATGTTTATGATGCAACTGTTCTTTGTAGGGTATGTTTTTTTTTTTTTTTCCCTACAGGAAACATTTGGCTATGTCTAGAGACAATTTTGGTTACAGCCAGGGAATGGTGCTACTGGCATCAAAATATTGTTAAATGTCTCGAAATGCACAGGGTAGCAGGGTAGCCCCCATCCTTATGGAATGATCTGATCCAAATTGTCAATTGTACAATTTGTCAGTGGGGGTGAGAAACTACATTCAAGTGTGATGTCCTATTTTTACTAAATCTCCCTGAGCCTTGACAAGACTTAGTTTGTCTGCCAGCTTTTCAGCGTTGTGGCATCTTATACACAGCATCACCTTGTTTTGGACTTACAGAGTGTTGCATTATACAGTTATAAGCTAACTTCTCTTTGGTGAGAAATCATCCTCAAACTGAGTGGGAGGACTTATCAACAAATAGTACAGACTGTTTTCAGTTCCTCTAGAGGAGAAAACTTGTAGGTAGCAGAAATACAATGGAGCAGGTATGGAACTGAACAAAAAGTCAAACTCTTGGGAACAGAGAGACTTTGAGATGGAAAAGTAAAATGGATTTACATTGATTTTGAAATCATTTCCTTAAAATAAGAACCAAGTACCTGTACTTGTCTGGTTGTATCCAATTAAAATCATAGCTCTCTCCTCACTTCCTTTTCACCTTATCTGATGTTTTTCTGTAGGACCGATTGCTCTCTTGTGTGCTACCATTTTCCTTATTTATTATTTATATTTCTCCCTCATGGAAGTCCCATTCAATGATGGCAGTCCCATAGAGCAACTGCCATGAGACCAGCCTGGAGGTTCTTCCCTGAGACTTATAATGGGTTGTATTTTCAGGATATCTTTAACCAGACATCTGTGACCTCGATGCTGTGGGGAAGGTGTGAGAGTCTGAGGGTTCATGGACATACTTCATCTCATGTTACTGAAACAGTGTATGATCTGGATTCAATGAAGAAAACAAAAAAGATCACATATTGCCTCTGAGCACAACATAATGAAATACCACCAACATTAGCTAAATAGAGGTGATGGGAATGTGGGTGAATGGGAGAGGCCATCTGGAACCTGCCAGGTGAATGGTGACAGCCTTGCTTCAGGCCTCTGCTACTTTGCATTTGGCAGCTTTGGAGGCCTACATTATGTTTCATGTCACTCAAAGGCAGGTGAACCGAAGCCGGGTCTCACTGGCTGTCTCTGCAACTGCAACTTCAATCAGGTGGTCCTGCCCACCTCAGTTTGGCAGTTTGGGTTCTTGCAAAGCAAGTGACAGGGGCAATAATCTGCACTTGGCAAAGTAAACCCAAACACACTCTGAAAGGCACAGCTGGGCCAGGCTCAGCAATTTTATTCGTTAGGCAGTTAATCTCCAGGCTGTCAGCTGAGGCCACAAGGGCAGGCCCAGGCAGAGAAGCTATGCTTTCAACAATTCAATCCAGAACCACAAATATTACCAAGCCTGGGCTATGCAGTGGCGCTATGAATGGCTGTGGAGGAAACCAAGATGAGAAAGGGTTAGTTCCTGATTCAAGGATCTTACCTGCCAGCTTCTCCAAGAGCCACTGGGAAACAGAAGCAAAGTTGGGATTCAGAGCTGGAAGAGAAATATACCCAATGGAAAAATCAAGATCTTGGCAGAGGAATCCTGAGCCTGGAGAGTTGACTTTGACCTTCTCTCTCCTTTCCTTCCTTAACTGTGTTAGACAAATAATTTTCCCATCTCCCAATAACTGCACCTCGATCCCCAGAATCTGAGTAAATTGTCATACATGCCAAAAGATACTTGGTAGATTTTTTAAAAAAATATTTCTTATCCTTTTAAAATTTTTAAACATTTTTAATTTAGTCACCATGAAATTACAGCTATTCATGTTTGGATTTTGGTCATACATTGATTTAACATCCATCCTTTTACCAGAGTCTACTTCTCTCCACAATCCCCACCATTACTCTCTCATCCATAAGTCTGTCTCTATAAGAAGGGCAATTATAAGTATTATAATATAGTACATATTACATAAGTATATATTATATATAATTATGAGTGTATAATTATATATGTATATAAATATATGTACATATGATCTATATGTATATAAGTATATGTTTTTGTACTGTGGATTTTGCTACATTTGTTGTTGTTGTTGTTTTTGTTTTGTTTTGGCTTTTGGGTCACACCCAGCGGCGCTCAAGAGTTACTCCTACCTCTATGATCAGAAGTTGCTTCAGATAGGCTTGGGGGACCATATAGGATGCCAGAATTTGAACCGGGGTCTGTCCTGTGTTGGCTGTGTGCAAGGCAAATGCCTTACCACTGTGCTATCGCTCCGGCTCCCTTTTGCTACATTTATGATAGGATTTCCTATATAGCATTGTAACCACTTTGGTAGATATTATTGTTAAAGATCTTGAGATGTAGAGAGGATCATGTATTATCCAGGTGATCCCTCTATGTATCATCAGGACCTGTGAAAGAGACAGGCAGAAGAGATTTTAAGATTCTTTCCTGGTGTCTTGTCTTTGAAGATGTAAGATGAGAGCACACATTGAAAAATATAGGCAGCTTTTAAAATCTGGAAATAGTGTGGAAATAGGTTCTTCTCCTTGTATTTTCCAGGAAGAATTCAGCTTTGTAGAATCTCTTGTACTTTGGATCCCCAGAATTATAATGTAATAAGCTTGTATTGTTTACTAGTTTTTTGTTTATTTACTTGATATTTTATTTACTAGTTTATTGTTTATTGTGCTAGTTTTACATCTACTAGTTATAGTAGTTTGAAATAAATATGTACCCCTCTCCATTCTTTCTCCATCTTCTGACGTATCTTTCCCCCTTTCTTGTATCTTCTGTCTCTTCTTTGTGCCACCTTTCTCATCTTTTCTCCCTTTCTTTGACTTTTGTTCTTCCTTCTCTACAAAACTAATACCCACTCTTTTTTATATATCAATTTCCAGCAACACAGAAATGTATATAGTCAATGTGGAAAATAACTTCATCTGTGTTCCTCTTTGGTCAGGGGCACAGTGGTATAGAATGAACTATCTGGGATCACACACTGCCTCTATTACTCCCTGGTATGCTGTTAGGCAATTATTGGCTTTCTTTGTCTTGTTTGCTCACCTTTAAAATGGGAAAACTTTACTCACTTCATGAATTTTCAGATGATTAGTGCTGGTTGAGTAGGTATTCCCTAACATCAGTTATCCTCCTTGCTATATCTTGTGCTCTTCTATCCAAGCATGAATTTAGTCACAGCACCAGTATTGATGAGCTTGGTTTTACTGTGATCCCAAGACACATGTAATGTGGTGCAATGCAGAAAATACTAATTTAGACTGGGTCATGGGTGGAAAAAATAATCTAAGGATATTGGTTGATATACAGAGACTGATCAGAGCATGTGGCGAGTATGTGGGACAGAGCAAATAGAGCAAACACGTTGACCAGGTAGTGAATGTCAGAGACAGGGAAAAATGTAAATGATTTCCTAGGGCCAGATTGTGGAGGGTCTTGATTGACAAGGAATAAAAGGAGGCATTAAAAACTCTATTCATGGGTCAAAGGTTAAGAGGTTAAGAGAAAATAGCTCCTTTGAGAGGCTACTAAGGCTTCAGAACAGGGTTTGGAGAGAAAGAAAGATGTGCAAAACATAGCAGCAGCCAGAACACCAGTGGAAAAGTAAGGATGACTCTGGAAACACAGAGTATAAATTTCTATACTGGACTATGAGTGGAAGGGGAGAGGGTAAAATAATCAAAGTGGCTTGGAGGTTTTGAGCACTAACTACTTGCAATAGTACTAGAGTTGGGTTTCACTTGATTTCTTTGTGTGACTGACAACTTCATGTCAATTGTTATATACACTTAGTAAATTCTGTTAATTTATGGTATGAGAATTTCTCATAGACATTCATTTGTATTAATTTTTGGGCAGGCATCCATTCTATCATTAAAACCTGCCTCCAGATGCCACCCCATCTCCCTTTACCCAGCCCAGACTGAGTTTTCTGCTAAAGTGCTTCTCTACTCTTTTTTGGTGTCTAAATTACTACGTTTCCATTTTGTTTCGCAATGGCCTAGTAATGTGTCTGTGACTTCTATTAGATTATGGGAACCTAAATGAAAGGAATGGATCTTATTAATATTTGTGCTTTCAGTGTTTCCTGACATCTGATTTTCATAAATAATTGTTTTAAAAAGTATTGATGCCATTTTGATATATACTTGTCTATATCTTAAAGAAGAAAGATTCACAAGAGAGCAAACTACTATAAGGAGGACTATAGTTACAGGTCGGAGATACAAAGACTGTCTTCTTTAAAAGATGGAGCTAGAGTGATAATACAGTGCTAGGACGTTTGCCTTGCACGTGACTGATCCAGGACGGATCTGCATTCGATCCCCAGCATCCCATATGGTCCCTGAGCCTGCCAGGAGTGATTTCCGAAGCGCAGATTCAGGAGTAACCCCTAAACACCCTCACGTGTGACCCCCAAACCAATAAAACAAAACAAAACAGAGCAACAACAGCAACAACAAGAAAGAGAAGAAGCAAAATGTTTGAACAGAAATGCTGAGGGAGGGGAGGGCAAGACCTTAAGTCAGGGATAGAGTTGGGGATCTCTAGATTTAGGAAGTAAAGAAAAGCAAATAGTGAAAAACAGTCCGGAAGGAATTGTTAGGGAAAAGGTATGACTCCAGGGAAACAGAGAAGGTTGAGAGGCCAAATTTTGTGCAGGGGTTAGGGAAGATGAGGAATAAGAAAAGGTTTTGCTGTGGTGTTAGAAAGATCATTTCCGAGCCTCAAGAGATGAATAAGGTGGTATCTTGTTTGACAACGATAAGGAAGAAAGTGGATTGAAAGGTGAAGCAGTGAAAATGTTGATGTCTACCTGCTTGATGAAAAGAAAAAGAACACAAGAAGAGAATCTGAAAGTGAAGTAGAATGAGCTAGTCTGATTGTAGCCAAAGAAGAGCTGTTGGTAGGTGGGAGAAATGGAAAAATTTAACATGTTTGCAAGAGAAAGAGAGAGTTGGAGGAGTATTGAAAAACATATTAATTGGGGCAGGAGAGATAGCATGGAGGTAAGGTGTTTGCCTTTCATGCAGAAAGTCATTGGTTGGAATCCTGGCATCCCATATGGTTCCCAGAGCCTGCCAGGAGCAATTTTTGAGCGTGGAACCAGGAGTAACCCCTGGGCGCTGCCGGTGTGACCCCTCAAAAAAAAAACCAAAAAGAAAAAAGAAGAAAAACATATTAATTATGAAGTCCTTGATGGTGGGATAGATGGATGGTGAAGAGGCCTTTCTCTGCCTGTCCCAGGCCATGCGCCTGCAACCCCTTAGGGTTCAGGTTAGTGGTGAGAAAATGATCCACAGGCAGTCAAGTTTCAGGAAACATGAACTTTTAAGGACCTAGACACCACGATTGGCTCCTAAACTTTTAAACCTTTTAAACTGCTCCATAGCAGCCCTGCATTCAAATCTGTCTCCACCAGCCACCTCTCTTGCTGAATCTCCTCTCCATCCCCCTCCTGAATCTCTCCTCTATCTCCTTGTGAGCAAAACAGGAAGCCAAAGACGACTCCTAGAAGTGGGCAGATATGCCTCTCAAGGTAAGCAAAAATTGGGGGAGGAGATTAACAGAGGAGCTTGAGAGGAAGAAGAAGGTTAGACAATGCAAGAAAGGGCACTTCCATCCTGGAAGAGGAATGGAAGAAAAAATGAGAAGGAAAGCTTTGTCAATAGGAAATTGTCTCAGTATAGAAAAGAAAGCTATATTCAATTACAAGAGTATTAGGAGTGATTTTGAGGGTGTGAAAGATGGATACACGACTTTAGGGATTTTTACAGACATCACAGCACATTTTAATTTAATTTTATTTATTTTGGAGGCCACATCTAGTGATGCACAGGGGCGAATCCTGGCCCTGAATTTTGGAATCACTCTTGGTGGGCTCAGAAGACTGTATGGGATGCTGGTATACGAACCTGGGTCAGCCATGTTCAAAGCAAGCACTTTTTTTTTTTTTTTGCTGCACGATAGCTCCATCCCCACCAGGCTCGCATTTTACTGCATCTTGAAAGAGCTGCTTTCCCCATTTCATTCAGGAGCAGAAGTAGAGGAGGAGGGCTACACCCCCAGAACTGGCAGAGAAGCTATGTGAGTTGGGGTTGGAGGCAAGGTCAGAGGGGCATGAACATGTTATTTAAATGGCTGGCTGTGTATTTCTAGCTGAAGGCAAAGGAGTTTTGAAATGGATAGAAAAGTCAGAATGAGTTGATGAGAGACTACAGCTTGAGAAAGCACAGAACATGTCCCCCAAATTAAATCCCATTCCATTCAACAAAGCAACACCCTCTGCTGCCAGTGTATCTCCTTTCTCCTGACTGGGTTGGAGCGAAAAACAAAGCTTGATTATAAATGTGTTTGATAAAGTATCAGTTTACCCAAGAGAGCCTTCCTTATGTTCTGCGATGGTGTCTGAGGGCTCTGCAGGCCTGTTCCTGTCCCTTTATGTGAGGCCTCATTCCCAGCTGCATCTGGGTGATTCTGAGACCATGAGTTTTTCCTGCTGGTGTATGTTTCAGTGTCTGAATTCCCTCTCTGTTGTTAACTCTCCCCAATCATTTTCTCACTCTGAAATGCCACTGGGGAACTTGGGGAATATTTTACCTTGGGAGGTGAAGTAGTTCACCTTTGGAGAGCTTGCATGGTGTCACACTATGGTCCAAGAAAAGACATTTCTTGCCAACCAGTGGGTTCTGCAGTTTTCTCTTGTTGGATTTAGTTTGGTTGCCTCTAGAGGTCAATGAGGTTTCACACGTCTGTCTCTAAAAGGCAAATTTTCTGATTGACCATTGTGGGTGAACAAATATGAAATGTTTGTATTTCTCCTATGGAGGAAATTGGGTCACTGACTTTAGTTATAAACATTGCACATAGTTTTTCACCTAGAATTCCAGACCCAGAAATACCAAGAGGCCAGTGGGCAGAAGCTCTCTTCTCACCACCCTAATGCTCTTTGGTGCCCGGTTTATTCCCACTTGGATTTGTACTTCTGTATTTTTCCTTGTTCAGATGTCTGTGTTTGTGTGTGGGGGGAGGGTTCTAAAGGTTGAACCCAGATCCTCATACAGTCAAGGCTAGTGCTTACTGCTGAATATACCCCTAGTCCCTTCATGCTTTATTGGAGAGGTTGAATGGAATGAGGGAATTGATCTACACCTGGCGATGTTCTGATTTTGCACTCCTGGATCTTTCTTGATGGGACTCTGATGCCAGATGCAGTGCTGGGGATCAAATCAGTGTCTCCCACAGGTGCCTTTTACTTGCCCTACCTTCCTTTATACTTTTGTTTTTGAAGTTGGCAGTGTTGAGGGCTCAGGAGGACCATATAGAATGCCGGGGATTGAATCTAGGTTAGCTGTGTGCAAGGCAAATGCATTACCTGCACACTATACAATTTCTCCTGCTCTCTCCCTTCATGCTCTTTCATACCTTGTGGGCAGGGGCTAGAGCTCTAAGCATCAAAGTCAGGGATATTTGTAGTTTCGCTTCAGTAAATTATTTTTTGGAGGGAGTGGGAAGAAAAGGGTATGCTCAGTGGCCTGACAAACTGTGATTCCAGGGTTCTGTTCCTTCTCCCCACATGGGGTCCTCTATTCATCCTTTAGCCACCCTGCTGCTGGGACCTGACTGATGCTTCACCAACATGGGCGGGATCGAAAACAGCTCCTGCTGAAAAAAACATGCTTCAGCCACAGGGATCAGGTGATTCTAACAAAACTCTTCTCTTTAGTTCTACCTGTTTGCTCCTTCCCTATTGATTCCTTGCATTTCACCGAAGGACTTATTTGATTTTGAGGTGGATTATAGTACCTGTGTTTTCTTGGAATGCAGGGTTGGCAGAGTGAGTTTTATTTATAAAGTCTGAAATATCCAGATGCTTTCACCCATAGAGGCCCAATCTTGGGGATCACAGGATGATGTAAGGAACCAGTCACAGTAGCTATGTTCCCATATCTAGGTCCCTGCTCTGACAGAAAGCTGGGGCACAGAGCATGAATTGCAGGACAGGAGTCTTTAGCTTCTTTGGCTTAGCCTGATTTATTTGTCAGTTTGGTCTCTTTCCCCACTACCTTCATGGGAAGCAGTCTTGTCAATTCCAGGGGCTTCCAGTATGTTCTGTGGTGGCACAAAACAAAAATACCATTTCCTTTCTGGCACTGGCATTCACAGGGCCTGTTCAAATGCATTTGTGTTGTCTCAAACCTGGCACTTTAAAACAAATGAAAAGGCCCCTGAATGACAAGCTCAGGGCGCATTGTGGGAGGGCCATTTGTGGAAATGGTTGCAAGGAGAATCGGCACTTTATGAATATTCACTGAAGTGTAAACCTGCACATTGCTTATACGCTTTTCTGCATTCTAATTTGCCCATGAATGCAAATGAGCCCTGTTTAAAATCAAGAGAGGGAGAGCAGTCTTCTCAAAGAACACCTAATTGAAAGATGTTTGTACATCATGTTTGATATTTAGTAAACACTGAGACAAATCCAATCGTTTTCCAAATGAGACCTCAGAAACAATAAAAAATAATGATCACAAAAACCTGGAGAGTAGGAATGTCTAGAACTAACAGCTTTCCTAAAAAGGGGGACATAATTACTCTGTCTCAGGGTACAATTAGTGTCTAATTATATGAAGGTGTATTTTGCTTATCTCATTGGTAAACCCTCTGTCAAGATAGAGCTTTGTGAAGGAATTGTACTGCAGAGGGCCAGTAGCCTGTGCTCGATGGATGAGCTGGTGGGGAGAGGCCTAGATAGATGGTACTTTGGGAAGTACCTTCATCTCTCTTTTAGACTGACAGATGGTTTCAGTCTGGGTTGGACTGCCTGCTGCTGCTTTCAATGCAAGAGTGTTACCTTTTTGGATTCATGAAAGCCACTCAATCAAAGATAAAAAGGCAGACCAGTGTGGGGAATCAATAAAATCTCTACTTTCAGCTGGAGTGTCTAATAGTAATTCTTCTCGTGTCACTGCCTGGTTAAACAGTCATACTCCTGCTAAAAGCTCTATAAGACATAATAGATTCATGTGGCTTTGCTCTATTGTGTTGTATTTGGCCTGTAAA
>PVKC010025256.1:0-16367 GCA_004027635.1 Crocidura indochinensis
ATTGTAGTTGTGAGCGCAATTAGTGCTCTAACTGTGCTCTCTAATCTATGTGGCGAGCTTATCATGAGCTAATCCTTCTGGTCCCCATCTCTATTTTATCTGGATATTACTACCATTCTGTCATTTCTTTTTCTTATAACCCACGGGTGAGTGAGACTACAGTATTCTGTGTCTATCTCTCTCCTTTTGACTCATTTCACTCAGAATAATAGTCTTCATGTGTAACCATTTATAGGCAAATTTCATGACTTCATTTTTCCTAACATATGCATAGTATTCCACTGTATAGATGTACCTCAGTGTCTTTAGCCACTCATCTTTCTCTCTCTCTCTTTCTCACCTGAAAAGATAAACTTTCTCAGTTTTTCTTTTGATTCTTTTTATTCTTTCTATACATTCTTATTTTTATCCTACCTCCCTCCCTCCTTCCTTCCTTCCTTCCTTCTTTCCTTTATTCCTTCCTTCCTCCTTCCTTCCTTCTTTTTTTTTTTCTGGAGGTTGATTGGGGGATGTGGCAGATAGTGCTAAGGGTTATTCCTGTTACTGCTCAGGTGCAGGAATCAAACCAAAGCTGTCAACATGCAAAGCAAATTCCTTATCCTCTGCACTCTTGGACTCAATTGATCTCTTTAAACTGTGTGAAAGTCATAGCCTCTTCATAGACTTGTGATGACTTTAAAGATAATATAATTTGATCTCTTTCTATATCTAAAAGTCAACTTTTTAATTAAAAAAGCATAAAACAAATAAAACATATACTAATACATAGGAAGCTCATTTTCTACATCCACACATTCTATGAGAATATAAAAATATTCCAAACATAATTCTGATTAATTAGTGAAAGTATATGTAGTCTCAACATAGTTCAGGTCAAATTTTGCCACCAATATTACTTCAGTTTTCACAGTTTTTGGGTTTATACAATTCAAATTTCAAATTATTAGCATGCATAAGAAACTGTCTTAAATTGTCTTCAAGTTGCTTCTTTCTTTCCCCACAAACTTACATAACAAATCTTTAGCACAAGAATTCACTTAACGTCAAAAACAGAAAGGAATCATAATCTTTTTACAATTTTTGTGAAGGAAAAATAAAACATAAATGTTAAAATCATATTTTCTTGTGCTATTCTGACATTTCTTTTAGTCTACTTGGGATTAATTATATGTCTCCTTCCTTTGCCTCTACTGTCCAAACATGTCACAGACTTTGTAATGCTTTCTTGAAATAATGAAGAGAAACAAATAAAAAAAGAGGCAGATTTCTTTATTTTCCTGATATTAAACTTTCTTTGGAAATCACTTTATTCATGTAAGTATTAAAACTAACACTTTTTATTCACAATTTTTCTTTCTGAAATGTTTAACCTCTGGGTTAAATTGGTGAGCCAAATGAAAATATCAATTTAAATAATTCAAAAATGTTTGGTTTCTGCCTTCTTCATCAATAAAATTAATTTAGAGATGGCATTATTGAAACCAGGCATTATTTCTAAACTAAGAATTCCAGATGTTTTTAGTTGCTGCCTATGACATTTCCACAATCAGAATAAATTGTGTTTTCGGAGTAATGTAATAGATAGAAGTGCTGAATAAATCTCATGCAGTTGAGATGACAAAATTAACATGCTGATGACATTTTAATGTTTCAATATAATCAAGGGGGCATGGATCATGCCTGCAACAGTTCTAATATAATTCTGTTCTTTAATCTTTTCCCAAGACAAAATAAAATATAGATTTCAGAAATTATCTAAGCAGAATCTGCCTTAGTATTCAAGCAAGCTGTTTAGGATTCATCTGATATACAGTTTTAGTTCAGCTTTACCGGTTGATATTTTATCAAAGAGCTTGACTTACACATAAAATTATGGAGTAAAGGCAGTTATTCATTTCTTGTTCTTTTTCTTTTTTGTTGTTGATGATTCTTCAGTATTTATTGTTCTGAACTTTAACAGAATATTGTCTTCAATGAACAACTTCAATTTCTAATTTGATAATTGCACGTGTACATATATATGTGTATATATTCAGACTTCTTAGACTCAAAATAACTTTCAGTTAACATATCATACTATTAAAATTTTGAAAGGTATTGTTTGGTCTCTAATATTATAGTACAACTATATGTTAAAGACAAACTTATGCTTGCAAGAAGCTTTGGATTAACTATGCCTGTGGGATGAAATCTTTGTAGAATGTTGATTAAATTGCATGTTCCATAAGAGGAGGAAGACAAAAATAAAAGCTAGACCATAATAATCTTTTTCTTTTAAAAAATTAGAAAAAAACCAGCAAGATAGTGCAATTGCGCTTGCCTTGCATGCAACCAATCAGGATTAAATTTAGGTACCTTATATGGTCTTCTGAGATGCTTTAATGGTGACATGTGAACACAGAACCAGGAAAAAGCCCAGAACACAACAGTGTATGAACCCAAACAAAACAAAAACGAATCAGAAGCCACAGCAGCAAGGAGCCAGGTAGATTATAAGAATGATGGCATAATGGAACCTGAGCAATAGAGCACATGAAAGGGCTTTTGCCTTGCACGTGGTCAATATAGGACTTACCTTGTTTCGATCCCCGGCATCCCATATGGTCCCCCAAGCCAAGAGGAATTTCTGAGCACATAGCAGGAGTAACCACTGAGCATCACCAGGTGTGGCCAAAAAAAAAAAAAAAAAAAGATGACATAAAGTTAGTGGTGACAGGCACACATTGTGTTCACTATAGAATAATGACAGAATGAATATCTATTTGCTAAATATTAATTTCAAATATAATATTTAAATGTAATAAAAATCATCAGCTGAACCATAACATCAAAATGAAAGAAAAATCTCTTGAGTGAGCTAATATTTCTTCCTAGAGAGTGACATTAAATCTGTTGCTACAAGTTTACAAAAACATGAAATAGACATATTTTTAAAAAGATGACTTCAACACATTTTACAATTTTAATCACTGAAAATATCATCTTTCTTATATGTATATATATATATATATGAATGCTTATATTTAAAAAGACATTACAGACACTTCTCCCCTCTTTCCTAGCCTAAATTTCTAGTGGTACTCTTAAAACAGCCACCAAAAATAATTGGGGTATGTTTAATGCATATATATTATGTGAGGTGAAAAAGAAAAGAGAAAAAGTGAGAGATAAGAAAACAAGAACAATAGAAGAATAGAGGATGAAGAGGGTGTGAAAAGAGTAGAATAGGAAAAGGAGAAATCCAGACACTAAGTGAAAAATCTTATTATCTTAAAATTAGAAAAATAACCCATTTGAAAGGATTTGAGAATTTCTCTGAGTCTACCTTTACTAAATGTAAACCCCTCACATCCTTCTCATGATGATACAATAACCCATGATCATTGGCCAACAAAATCATTCGAAGAGGGTCAATATTGAACAGGAGCAGCACCTCTGACAGCAGATAAGAAATTAGCCCGCCTATTTTGTTTCTGCCGCAGAGAGAGAGCTTTGTGAGAGCATACCAAGCAGTATCGGAAAGTGGATTTTAATGTCAGATGCAAGAATGTAAAAATGCAATGAGCACTTGAGTTTAATTCACTCTCAACTCCTTAGATATCCTGAAAGAAAGAGTACACTTACACTTTGACCCACACACTAAAGAACTGGTGAATCTCCAGAATGCTAAGTTGTTTTATATTAAAACCTACCACTTACCCGAGACATCTCTAAAAGTACTCCAAGTTGTCAGATATTTTATCAGGTTAGTATGGTAGCTTCAAAAAGCTCAGATACTTTAAAGATTTGATGTCTCTGGTGGAACTTTAGTTGAAGGATTTTTAAATTTTTATCCTAATTTTGTTTATTAAGTTTGAATAATTTCATTGCTTCAGAAGCTACAGACAGGAGCATGTTATAAGATTTTTTAAAAGAAAAATATTAATAAAAATGTTGGAAATATGGGGCCAGGCGGTGGCGCTGGAGGTAAGGTGCCTGCCTTGCTAGCGTTAACCTAGGACGGACCGCGGTTCGATGCCCCGGTTCCCCATATGGTCCCCCGTGCCTGCCAGGAGCGACTTCTGAGCGAATAGCCAGGAGTAAACCCCGAGCATCACTGGAAGTGGCCCAAAAACGAAAAAAAAATGTTGGAAATAAAGTTGAAAGTTGTAAACAAACTTTTCCAAGAAAACTAAATAAACCTTCAAAAAAAAAGTTGAAAGAAGAATCTTTTTATATATGTCTTTCTTATATATATTTATTTTTATATCAATCTTTTTTATATAAATGTTCTATTCTCAAAACAATGTCTTTTTTTATATAAATGTTCTATTCTCAAAATATTCCTAACAATAATGTAACATTAGAGGAGCAAATAATATTTTATTTTAACAAAGCAAAAAATAAGTAATTTTAGATACTTTGAGATTTTTATAAAATATATTATTTTAATATTATATAAATAATAAATATTTTATTAAAATTATATTAATGAGACTGAAGAAATATTACAATGGTTAGGTCACTTGCTTGGTATGCAATAGACTTAGGTTTGATTCCCAGCATTCTATATGGTTCCAAGAACTCCATCAGGTGTGAGTCCTTGTGTCCTTCCAAGAGGAAGTCTGAAGTATTCCTGGTGTGACCAAACAAAACAAAACAAAAAGACAACAAGAAAAAAGTAAATTACTACAGGAAATGAATTACAATAGCATTTCTTCTATGAAAGTCAAATAAAGTTCTATTTCTGAAGAGTAAAGTAATAAAATTTTTTTTTTTCAGTTGTTGGGCTAAACCTGGCAGTGTTCAGGGTTCTGGTTCTGCACTTAGGAATTACTCCTGGCAGGTTCAGGAAACTATCTGAGTGCCTGGGATAGAACTTAGGTTGGTTGTGTGCAAATTAAGCACCCCTAACTGCTCTGCTATTGTTCAGGCCTAAGAGTCTATTTTTCTCAAACTTTTTAACCCTCTCTTCAAATGAATATTCTTCATGTGTGTGCTTTAAGCAATACTTTAAATCATGGCCATATGACAAAATTATACATAGACCTTCTGATAAAATCTAATTCATTATTAAAACAAAATTTATAATTTTTCAATAACTTTACATCTGAAAGTTTGCAATATTTTTGAGATATCCTGTAGAAGCATAAAAACATATTTTCTTAGACTGAATCCTTAATTTATGCCACTTATTTATGTCTGCATGACCTATGTATTAATATAGTTAATAGATAATTTCAATATCATTACTCTACAATATGCTTATATTTATTACCAAAAATATGTTGAGTATTGAAGGCTCATTGAATATTCTGTTTCTTTAGTTTCATACTAATCACAACATTTTGGCCAATTTACCAAAAAATTTAAATGGTACTTTATCATAAACAGAATTACTGCCCTCACAAGTATTTCTTTTATTGATTAATATAATGGATACAAACATCACTGTAGACTACAGGGAAAACCAAATGCAAAATTTTCAGTTATAAAATAGGGATATTTTGAGAAAGAGTAATGTGGTAGCCAGATCCAAGCAGGTCTTCAATTGTTTTCACCTCATAATATCATCTCTTTATGGATGTCATTGGACACCATAAGACCTGGTGTTTCGACTTTATATTCTTTGGATCATTATATGTTGGGAAAAAAGATGCCATATTGGGAAGTTAATCAAACCAGATTCTGCAGATTTCAAGGACATATTGGCAAGGTCAGCATCAAATTACCAGCTGTGTGAATGAGCTCCTTAAAAGCAAATCTTTAAGCTTTCACTAAGCTTTCTGATGAATATAATCCTACGTAACATTAAAGTAGATTTTAGTCAGAAATATCTATTATGTTTTGAGGAGATTTTAAGATTTATGCTGCAAGCCAGGTAAAACATGAACCTGATGTTAGTATATACAAGATTTTTTGGTCAAAGGCAAATAACTCAATTACTCAGAATAGAATAGCAATAAATCAAAGTCATTTTTTTATGTATGAGTATGAGCCATTATATTAAACTTTATGAGAGATCCTGAGCTTCAGAAATCCAAGTATTGTATAATAAACACTAAGGATAACTATATTTTGCTAAGGTGAGAGATTATCTTCCAAAGAAGATCATCATAGAAATACCCTACATCATACAAATATTCTATAACCAAGCACAGAGACAACCAGAATAAGTTCTCAAAATAAATAATAAAATGAGAATGACTTATGGGAAAATATCTCCCAAATCATCCCAGTTATAATTTAGTTACAAACAAAAAAATTTGAACTCCAAAAGTTATAATTATGAAAACATTGCTACACAATATTCAAGGACTCCAGGAATAGTATTGTGACCAGACCAAATATTAAAGAAATTAGATAACAACGGGAAAAAACTGAAATTAGAAGCAAACAAGATTCAAATAGCTAGTTAGGAATCGTCACATTAATTCAACAGGGATAATGATTATCTTAATCGCTTTCTCTTTTTCTTTTTCCATTTCAGAAATCAAATACAAGTCAGAAGAAAAAAAACCTGAAAGCCATAACTCTAAGGGAAATTCCTAAGCAAAAAATAATAAAAAGTGAATCTATGGTAACAAATGGTAAATAAATGTCACAATATCAAAGTAAAAAGAAATCATTGAATATCCCTTATAAAAGGAGCAATCCTACATGACAATAAAATATTGCAATTTATTATTTGATTGAATTGTGGGAATTGCAGAAATATGAGTCATTTGTATATGGTGAATATTGATAGAATATGAAAGCAAGTTGAATAACATAGAGTTAGAGACTTATAAATTCGATAATTGTAGAGGATGCCAGTGATGTGGATCCCAGATAGATTTGTAACTGGGCATGGGGCAGGACAGTAGAGTCCACAAGTATTCAAACTATCTGGGAGCAGTTTAGGGGAGATTTCTTGGTTTATTTTAGGTGAGCATGGAATACTTATAATGTGCTTAAGCCAATCAGAGAAGGGGAAAGTAGGGAGTGAGCTCTGCGTGTTTAGGGTAAAGCAGGGTGGTGAGCGCTTGTGTTTAAAGGGCTAGGAGAAAGCCGTATGTGTTTTTCAGAAGCACTAAATCAAATGAATTTAAATGCTTAGTTTTTTTCTAACCATTCTTTCTATATGAAGAATGTAAATAATTGCAGCTCCTCTACATGTTATGTCTGGATTCAGACTCCCTAGAACCAATTTCTAGAAAATATAAGATAAAATGCAAGATAGAGTGGAATGCTGTGGATTCTATATTTATATAAAGAATATCTATGAATTATAAAAGCATTTCAATACAATTTCTTCTAATATTTTCTAGGAAATTAAATGAATCCCATTTTTTATCTAGTATTTGGGTGCAACTAAATGTACTTAAGCATGCACGTGATACTTTGAATCAAAGATGAAAATGATTTTAGTAAATTAACTTAAACTAGAAAGTATAATCATAAAGTTTTCTAGGCAAATAATGTTTTTTTTTCAAATCTTTCAAACCAAGAACTTTGAAAAGTTATCTACTGTGTTTATTGTAGAACTTTTTGTTTTAATTGATGATACTTTAATGTAAAATTTCATTTAATTTTTCAATTAAAACACAAGTTCAAAGAATCATTGGCAACAAATAATAAAAACCCATAGAATATACTCAATTAAACTATAAGCACAGGGGCCAGAGAGATAACACAGTGGTAAGGGATTTTCCTTCCACTCAGACTATCTGAGACCTATGGTGGTTTGAATTTTGGTATACCATGTGGTCCACCAAGCCTGCCAGGATCAATTTCTGAGCAAGACCCCTGAGTCTCACCAGGTGTTACCAAAAAACAAAACAAAACCAAACAAACAAAACAGTAAGCAGAGAACATTATCAACACACTAATAAATAAGTATAAAATAAAATATATTACTATTCGTTAATTAAACATATTTAGTTAATGTTTATATTGTTAAAGTCTTTTAGAACTTTTCTAGGGGAAAATGTAATAAGACATTAAAAACTTTATTTAACTTTATGTAGGTAGTCCATTTATAAAAACTTATTTTAAGGAAATTTAAGATTTGATAAAATATTCTAACAGAAGGAACTACTTCTAGAAATTATTTTAAATTATTTTATATCTGACATCTTTGGAAATATGTCAATAATCACTTATAAAATTATTTAAATAAATTATATACCCATATTTTTAATTTAAATTTTAATGATTTGTTTACAAGATTTATATAATTTCTGGCACACACAATATAATAAAAAATGGAAACAATACAGTAAATTTAACTATATTATTTTCCATATATAACTAAAAGAAGATATATTAACATAAACATTAATATAAAGAGTATTTACATGAAGATTATAATTAATATAGTATTTTTTATATATTTCCCAATTTTCAAGTAATTATGGATGCCTTAAAACATTTTGAACACTCTTTGTCCTTATTTCAAAACATCCAAGTGATAGAACCTGAGAGATTCAGCATCAAATTAGTATATCAAGTAGTACATCAAATAGTACAGCAAGTAGAGAATTTGCCCTAAAAGCCTCCAGTCTAGGTCTAATTTCTGGTATATCAGATGATTCTCTGCATTCTATCAGGAGAGATTCCTAATCACAAAGCTAGAAGTAAACTTTGAAGACAACCAGGTATGACTCCCAAAAAACACATTTAAAACCTAATCTTATAAAAATATTAAATGAGCAAATATTAGACAAGTAAAAAACATAGATAAAATAAAGTTTCTTTTTCACTGGTGCTGCTCAGGAAGTGCTTAGGGGCCTCAAGGACTGCAACCAGCAATGCAAAAGGGGCCTGGAGTGGTAGCTATCAAACTGGGTCTCACATATGAATGATAAGTACATGAAACCCTGTATAATTCCTATGGTTTCTATAAGATAAATTATATGTAGTACTATAAATATATAGTATGTCAGATAGAATATGTGTTTCCAGTAAATATATGATGTTTAACTACAGAGATACCTAAAAACACTGAATGTAGGTCAAATAATTACTAACTGGTGTTTTAGAAAAAAAATTTCTTAACCAGTATATTGGTAATTGAAATTTTAGTATAAAAATCAAGGAACTCAAAATGAAAATTTGCACTTTTACCATAAATTGGTCTTTTTGATCTTGTGAGATGATTAGTCTTTAAAGCCCTGATTAAACTTAAGCTGAAAGATGTATCATCATCAGAAGAAGAACCTATGTATAATAATCTGATTTTTCAGAAGAGAAATGGAAAGCATGTTTGTGGGTCCAAGTAGTTAATCAAAGGGTTAGAGTTAGAGTAGCACCCAAATACTAAGGCCCAAGCAGGACTACTTTATTGAATCCTATCATTAAAATCTCTGGCCGGATTTCATGAGTATCATCAGGAGTGGTTCTTTAATTCACAAAGCATCTCTAGGGTGCCTTTTCAGACACCCATCCCCGAAAGTTAAGAAATGAGTTTAGTTTCATAAAGTTCCTCTGAATGCCTCTATTTATTCTATGAAATAAAAGGTGGAAGAATATGTTCAGTGTTTATTATAACTACAATAAAGTTGAATATTATAATCACCTGTAGTTTATCAATTTTCATTATTATTAATATATTCAACACTGCTCAGGTACATATTTCATATACTATCCAGAATATTATTTATAAGCGTTTATTTCAATTTAAAGTATATTTTCTATTTCAAATAATTGATTCACTAATAAAAAAGGCATAAATTGATCATCTTACTGATTTTTTTTTCAACAGGTTCTTACCTTTGCCATTGCTTCATTTCCTCTTCTGTTTATTCTCCATACTGCCTGCAGAAAAATATTTTTTAAAAATTATATATTTACCACCCTCAAAGTATCTCAGCATAATATTTAAGGTCATTCAGAATTGGTCTAAACTGACCTCATTGTTGTTTTGTTGTTGTTTTGTATAGGTATATACAGTGCTGCTACATGTTTATATCTTTTCTTCACTAATCTTTCTCAGGAAATAATAGGAACTCTGACTATTCTAAAACTATACTTCTTTATTTTGCAAGTTTCCCCTCCTTTTGCTGTTTGACTTTTTTGATTACAACCCAGTACAGAACATTCCTCAGTTCCACATCTCAGCAGGAGTATGCCAAGCTTCTCTTATAGTGTGCTTTCATTAATTGTCGAATAGAAATAAGACTACTTGTGGGCTGAACTTAAAATTCTGTTCAAATCTGTATGTTGAATGCTATTTTTAAGATATTTCATATGTATGAAGTTTGATTCCAACGGAGTAACTTTCTTTGAAGTAGCTGTTGACCAATTAGTGACTATCAGGATAGTAACTATTCTCCTTTCCCACAAACTAATAACTTTGTCACCCCCTTCAGCTGCTTTATAAAAGTTAAATAGATAGTAGATATTTTCGAAAGAATTTAGTTTTACTTATCTTCTCACAAATAGACAAAGAAACTGAATTTATTATTTCTTAATAAATCTCTCCTTCATTTTCTGTCACTGAATAATTACTTTATAATTTAGAGTTCAGATACTGGAATACATGGAAACAACAGTCAATAATAAAGACACTCAGTTCTTACTGCTATGGTTATAATAGAAAAATTTATATTTTTGAGCAATATATAAAATTTATGTTTTTTTCATTGCTCTTATGATAAAGGCCAGAAAGAAATACATTCACTTAAAAGAATATTTATTCTTATATAAATATAAGGAAGACTATCAATAGAATCTCCAGTTTAGATTGATCATCGAAGATACAGCAGCAATTGATGAAATAAGAAGTTCAAAATTTAGTTCATTTAGAAGAACATAATGTATAAAGACCATGAAGATGGAAAGATCATGAAGAAAACTAAGAATGCTAATATAAGAGGCTCAAGTGATAATATAACAGGTAGGGCATTTGATTCAACATGTCTGATTATGCTCTTCCAGCAGCAGTGATCCTTGAAATTAATGTCACATGTAAGCCCTGACTATCATTGCATGCGGCCTTTAAATAAAATAAAATAAAATAAAGCAAAGCTTTATATGTTTATTATAAATATATGACAGAAAAGCATCTTAAAATTTTAATAGAAAAATACCAAACATCAAATATTCTTACCATTACAGAGAACATTTTAGTCTGAGTGAGGCGAAAATTCATAAACTTTGCTTACATATTAAAAAGTTTTATTTGATAGGGCCAGAGCAGTGGTGCAAATGGTAAGGTATCTGCCTTGCCTGTGCTAGCCTAGGATGTACCTCCATATAGTCCCCCAAGCCAGGAATAATTTCTGAGTGCACAGCCAGAAATAAGCCTTGAGCATCACCAGGTGTGCCCCCCAAAAAATATTTATTTGAATATTAATGATTATTACCTATTGAAATATCTCTAGGTTGATGATAACCCATGTGCATATCTCAGAAACCACAAGCAAAAATTCTAATCTAATATATTTCATATCTACATTGTCAGAGTTTTTTTATTTTGGTTGCCTGTTTTGGGTTTCAGACCATTCCTAGCATCACTCAGGGATTACTCCTGGCTTTGTGCTCAGAAATTACTCCTGGAAGTAAATGTGGACCAGATGGGATGCCAGGGATCAAACCCAGGATGGCTACATGCAAGACAAATGCCCTATCTGCTGTGTTATTGTTCAGGCCCCTCATTTTAATTATCTTCTAAATTTCTCTCAGTCACCTTTCTGGTAAAATTAGTAACAGTGGTCTTTTAAGTTGCCTTCTTAAATTTGATTAAAATTATTTCAAAAACGTATGAATGAATTTTATATTCTTTATAGTTGATGCCTGAAGACCTCCAGGACTGTACCCTGATATGCTCAGGATTATAGAAATAGGAGGCATGTGATACCTAGTAATGAATTGGAACTGTGTGCATGAAAATCTTTTATCATAACTTCTGTACTATTCCTCTGGCATTCAATATTTAAGTACCTTAAAATTTTATCATTGAATATTCCAGATATTCTTGAAAATATTTATATAATATCAAGGTCTGTACTTCTTGGGTTACATAAAAATGAGATCTGTCAAGTTTCAAATTAATAATTAGTCTGTAGAGGTTTAAGAGTGGTTGGGAGCATTCTGCTCTGAAAATAACCCTTTTGTGATTCTTTATCTATTTAGTTATATGAGAATTCAAACACTCAGATGGAGAGCCACGTTACAACTCACTTTAGCCCCTAACAGAATACTCACAGAACAATTAACAGTACGATTTTTGTTCCCCTAGCTTTTTCTTAATTTTTTCTTGAATTCTTGTATGTGGGAACAGATGAAATGCAGCATTAAGGCCATAGGAAATCAGTCTTCTTGAAGAAAGTGAAGAGAGGAGGAAAGGAAAAGCCAATGCTAAGGAAGAAATTGAAAGGAGTAATGGAATAAATAAATTATGGCTAGAAAGACAATGATAAAATATAGCCATGAGGGAGATAAGAAGATGAAAAAAGGAATGTGGGAGAAAATGAAATATAGCTGTAGAATCAGAAGTTCAATTAAATATATTTCAGTGAATAGTGTTCCATTTTCTTCTAGCTCCAAATTAGTCAAACTCACAGTAATTTAGCATGAGAGTAAGATTTAAAAGAAGATTAATAAAGTTTTACACATTTTGAATAGAATATCAACTATAAAGAATATAACATTTGTTCATACTTTTTTTGAAATAATACTAATCAAATTGTAAAAGGTAACTTAAAAGTCCACGGTCTATTTTCACTGAAGAGGTGAATGAAATAGAGATTTAGAAGATAATGTCACATTTATATGCCTCAGTTTAATCAGATTCTATTTTCATATACTAAATTCTTTTATTGAATCTATCATGTCACAACATTTATATTTGTAGAAAGAGTTGTCTCTTTCTGTTACATTGTATTTTAAAAGAACTTTATGAAAACATGTTTTTTCAACTTTCATCAATAGATACTAGACTTTTACTAAAAGCAATTGTTTCTGTGTTCTGTTTCATAAATAAACTCGCATTTCTCTTAAATTAAGATGGATAAGCAGTTATATCAAAATGCTAACTTCTTCCCTAATTTGGGGCCACGGAGTCCTTCCTTTTCTTTTTTTTCTCTGTTTTCTATTTCTTTTTCTATCTTCTAAAAATGCAGGTTTAAACAAAAAATGTGAACTTCCATATTGTATATACTTTTTTATTTAACTGTGAGAAATATTTCTCTACTATGCAAAATAAAAAGATTATGTAGCATAGGCTTTATTTTCTATTTAAGAATTGCAAGGAGAATCAGAACAAAGTTATAACTTGCCTGCCACATTATGACAAGCTTGTGCATCAAGTTCAGTATACTCTTAGCTTCCACCACCGCATAAACTTTCAGATGCACATTCTGCTGCCAAAGCTGCTCCACGGCCTCTATTATGTGTTCCCTATAATTTAATATCTATTGTGCGCTGGTTAGACACTGCTTGACACAAGCATCTATACATAGTCTAGAAAAGAGACCAGAGAATTCAAGGTCATGTTAGCAATACTATTAAATACTGCTAATTACTTTGAATATAAAGGTCTTAATTCTGGATTCTAATCCATTGCTATAATAATTTATTCTGGGAACAGTCTTGGAGATATTTTTAATAGTATTGTTCTGTGAATAGTTTCAAAGTCCATAGGAGTCAAATACTTCTAATTTACTTTTAAAATATATGTAAAAATAGCTTTGCATGCAGCTCTCTCAGGTAGATCTCTGACAATCTGTCTTCACTGAAACATCACTAAGGAAAACTTAGCATGGAGAAATAAATAGTCCCTGATTACTGATCAGATGTGCACAAACATATATCTATAGCTTTACATATAGGAAAATATTGTGTGCTTATTTTATATGCATGGATACATATGCTTGTATACATATTTAAATCACTTCTAGGAGAACTAATTTTGATGTTTTATCAAGATATGTTTTTCATTAAATCTACATGTAACAAATTTTAATGAATTACTTTCATTCTAGAAAGAGTACATTTTGCTTTTATACTAATACATTTATTACTAATTTGATTCTTAACACCTACTCATTAAAACTTGGTTGCAAAATAAGGAACTAGGTGATTTAGGGAATATAAAATAAAATTTGCATTTGAATTATACAAAAGGTAATTTATGTAATAGTTATTCTGTATTTTGTATAGCTATTTGTATTCATTCATCCAGGTAAAATGTATTCAGCTGTGAAAATCTTTAATTTTCTCTCATATAGTATGGAAAATAATAAGATTAGTAATATATAACTAAATTTGACCATGAACACTTATTATAGCATGTAATTAATGTAGTTCTCACAATAGCCTGTGAAATAGGCACGCTTATATTTAATATTTTCAGGTAAGAGAAACAAAAAAAAAGTATTTTCAGGTAGCTGGGCCAGAGAGTTGGCGTTAGAGGTAAGTGCTTGCAAGCGCTAGCTTAAGACAGACAGAGGTTCGATCCCCGGTGTCCCATATGGTTCCCCCAAGCCAGGGTCGATTTCTGAGTGCATAGCCAGGAGTCACCCCTCAGCGTCAAATGGATGTGGTCCAAAACACACAGGTAGCAAACTATGTGCAAATTTCTGTAGAATGAATCATCCAATCAGAAAGTAGTGGAGCTCAGAATTAAATTCAAGGTGAGGACAGGAATGATAGTTGGACAATGAAGCAATCATTTGCCTTGTACTGACCAGTGCTCAATCATTGCCATCACATATAAACATCTCCACATTGCACTGAGCACCACCAGAAGTGACAGCTGAGTGCAGAGTCAGGAGTAAGCTACTAGCACTGCTAAAACAAAACAAAAAAATTAAACTCAGAAAATCGTTTAAAGACTTCAAATCTTTAGTTGTTATGTGTTGTTCTCTTTTTCCTTTTTTTTCATTTAAAACCTAGTTACATTCTATATTAGTAGATTTAAATAAGCTCATGATACTAGAAAGTAAGCAATTTTACCTCAAATAAATTGGTGACTAGAATACAAAGACTGTGGACAGAATAGAAGAAACTACTCACCCAATACTCATTTGATAAGGTATTAATATCTAAAATATATACGGCACAGGTAGTGCTTAACAAGTATAAAACACTCAAATGTATCAAAAAATGGGAAAAGAAGATGAAAATTCCTCAAGGAAGAAGTATAGGCACAAGAAAAAATGCTCCACATCATTAATCATCATGGAGATGTAAATCAATACAATGAGAGAATGTCTCACACTACAGAGACTAGCATACATCAGAAGGATAAGAACAACCAGTGCTGGTATGGATTTGGGGATAAAGGGGCTCTTCATTCTCTATTTTATCTTTTTTTGAAACTTTTGGGCTTCCATATGACCCAGCAATACCATTCCTAGGAGCCTAAAAATCACAATGCAGAATATCAATTTGCATTTTTATGTTCATAGCAGCGCTATTCCCAATAGCCAGAATCTGAAAACAACCTCTATGACCAAGAACAAATGCGTGTATTAAGAAATCATGGTATGGGGATGGAGCGGTGGCCCTAGAGGTAAGGTGTCCACCTTGTAAGCGCTAGCCTAGGAAGGACTGTGGTTCGATCCCCCGGCATTCCATATAGTCCCCCCAAGTCAGGAGGGATATCTGAGTGCATAGCCAGGAGTAAACCCTGAGCATAAAATGGGTGTGGCCCTAAAACAAAACAAACAAAAACAAAACAAAATAAACAAAAAGAAATGATATGGGGCCAGAGAGATAGAGTCATTTCTGAGCACAGAGCCAGGAGTAACACCTGAACACCACCAGGTGTGACCCAAAACCCAAAAAGAGAACCATGGTACATTTACACAATGGAATACTATGCAGCTGTTAGGAAAAGGGAATTCATGAAATTTTCTTTTTTTTTGGGGGGGGGGGGGTCACACCCGGCAGTGCTCAGGAGTTACTCCTGGTTCCATGCTCAGAAATTGCTCCTGGCAGGCACGGGGGACCATATGGGGCACCGGGATTCAAACTGATGACCTTTTGCATGAAAGGCAAACGCCTTACCTCCATGCTATCTCCCGGGCCCCTCATGAAATTTTCTTAAACATAGTTGGATATGTAGAGTATTATGAGAAATGAGTCAGAAAGAGGAATAGACATAGAATAACTGTACTCGTTTGTGGGATATATAAAAATACAGTTTGGTAGTAATATTCAGAGACAACAGAGATGAGGACTAGGAAGACCATGGTAGGAACTTTGCCACCTGTTAAATTAATTGATTCTATTGCCTTATTGCAGGTATTATTGTTGCATACTGTGGTCATAGCTATTTGGCATCAGAATTGTTACAGATGTTTTTATTGCAGAAAAGTATCTATAATCATTTAGTCTTTCATTCCTTCTAAAAGTTAAATATAACTTTATGTTTGGATATATTACTTCATTTTGTGTAT